>SNQJ01S0176179.1:20006-31665 GCA_010110895.2 Picea sitchensis | reverse complement strand
AAAGTGAAATTAGAATCATAAAGTAAAGTACAAGGGTAATAGTCGTCCCCCTTTGTGCTTAGAGACTCATAAGCACATGAGGACCACTTTCCAAGGTATCCAAATCTCAACAGATTGATCCGACTATGTACCAGCAGCTGATTGGATCATTGATGTATCTGGTGAATACCAAACCTGATATTTGCTATGCAGTGAGTGCACTTGGCCAGTTCACGAGTCAGTCGAGGCAGATATATTGGGTGACTGCGAAGCATGTGTTGAGATACTTACGAGGCACAGTTGGATATGCACTGAGATATGCTTCCAGTATTGACATGAGACTGTAGGGATATGCTAATACAGATTGGGTAGGGAGCACCATTGACAGGAAGAGCACCTCAGGGTGCTGCTTCAACCTAGGATCTGCCATGGTTTCCTGGTGTAGCAGGAAACAAACTTCTATGGCTTTGAGTACCGTAGTAGCTGAGTATATTGCAGTATGTATGGCAGTATGTGAAGCAGTGTGGTTTCAGAAGCTCCTTGCAGGATTGTTTGGTCAGATGCTGGATCCCACCGTGATTCATTACATTCGAGATATGGTGCAGAAGAAGGCAATACTAGTGGAGTACCTTCCTACAGATGAGCAGATTGCAAATGTTCTCACCAAGCCTCTTGCCAAGTCGAAGTTCGAGTACTTCGGTGATAAACTTGGAGTGGAATGCCCCTCTCATTAAGAGGGAGTACTGATGATTACAACTTCGTGAGACATTCCCCAGGTCTTCTCCCCAGAGTAGTGGGTTGGGTCGACCTGTGAGGACACTCTCTAGATCTTCTCCCTAGGGTAGTGGGATGGGTCGATCTACGAGTGTGTCGTGCCTTCTCTTTGTCTTCTCCTCGATGGACTGAGCTGGGTCGACCTGTGACGAGTCTTCTCCTTAGTTGTGCTGGGTTGGGTCGACCTGTAACGTGTCTTCTCCCTAGGTGGATGGGCTGGGTCGATCTGTGGGGATGCCCCTGATCTTCTCCTCATATCGGGCTGGGTCGACTTGGAGAACGCTCCTCTGAGATGGAGTTGAGCATGACACTTGTCAGAGTAGTGATAAGTTGTCTTGGGGTGGCACCCACGTCCCTTGGGAGTAGACCAAGTGGACGTGTCATGGGCGAGTAGGTCCTTGACGATGCACTATGGGCGTGTAGGTCCTAGTGCTACACTAGTATTATAGTATGGGCATGTAGGTCCTAGTGATGCCTAGGGGGATGTACCCCTAGAAGGTCCACATGGGTGCACACATGTGTGACAGTGTCCCTTGATGACACACCATGGGCGAGTAGGTCCTTGTCATTCACTACGGGCGAGTACGTCCTAGTGCCACACTACGGGCGAGTAGCTCCTAGTGCCACACTACGGGTGACTAGGTCCTAGTGTATTCTAGTGGTGATGAGGCCCCAGAAAAGGTCCATGTTAGGTGTAGCCATGTGCGACGTGATGATGCTACCAATAGCATGGTCTTCACGACCATGACATGGCCAGAGGACCCTGGCATAGCCTGTAAGGCTATGAGGACCAGAGGAAAACATCATGGAGAATACCGCCTTGGCTAAGAGGGAGTGTTGAGGTTTCTGGTAGCTGCGGGAGATATTCACCTCCTGGATAACCTCTCTTATAGATGAAGGTGCCAAGACTTCAAAGGAAAACCATTGAAAGAATTAAAGAAACCCCAGAAGAAATATATTGATCCAGAAGTCAAGTCGGCCTGCTAGAAAAGATAAAGTAAAAATATATTTTCCAGAAAGGACAGGTCGGCCCCATTGGAAAAATTTATTGGCAGATTAGTATAAATAAGAGTTGACGCTAGCTCATTTGGACACACTCTCTCCACTCTACAATAAAGGCACAAGTCTAAGTGTGAGCTGTAGCTGTTGCAATCCAATGAAGGAAGGAAGGTGCAAGTCTGGTTGGGGTATATCTCTCAGTCTTGGTGGTGCGCTAGAGGTGGATTAGTGCTCTAGCGCTCTGGCTAGGGTTTACATTGATGAGTTCTCTCCTTGTTGAGATAAGTATTGTTGGAATTTTTCTTCTTGGTTTGCTCTAGTGGATAGAGCTTGTTCTTGGTTATTTTGTCTTGGCAAGGATATTCTCTATAAGAAGGTCGCTGGGTTTTCTCCCCTTGTGTAGAAGGGTTTCACAGGATGTGTATGTTATGCTCGGGGGTGGCACGAGTAGGTTCCTATGGTTGGGTGGCGATGATGTAGCATTGCCTATGGAGAAACGAGCATGCAAAAGAAGTTCAAATTGCTATTTTAACAGAATTGATAAAAATCCAACACTCCATAGTGTAGTTGACCAAATTGCTTATGCCACAGCTCGTACAACTTGTCACTATCATGCACTAAAGCATCAGGCTTCATTGGATCATCAAGCAACATGTGAAGACCACCTTCTCATACTCCATTGGCCAAAACTCGATCACTTTCATGCTGTGATTTCTAATAATGACTTGCTAATCATCAAACTCAACCACACAATTGAGTTTTGTCATCATTAAACTAAAATAAGATTCTTAGTAAAACCAGGGACATACAAAACATTAGGCACTCTAGAACATCGCTTGAAGGCACGTTGAAGGAGAAAAATCCAATTTCGGTAACTAGATAAGTGGCATCATTACCCAACTACACTTGTTTTCCATCCTCTTGTTCTTCAAGTTTGCAGAAAGCCTTCATGTTGAAGGTCATGTGTTTGGATGCTCCACTATCCACGTACCACCCTACACCAAAAGTGGTGTTAGTGGAAACTCACAAAACCATGGAGAAAGTGGTCTCAAGGTTGGATGGTAACTCATCCACTCTTGCTAAAGCTTTTGCACTCCTAGTAAACTACTGCTAATACTACTTGGCTTTCTTCTTCTGAGGACATTGAGATGCATAGTGGCCCATCTTTTGGTACTTGAAGCATTTCATATGACTTGAGTCTTTCTTCCCTTGATTTGAGAACTCGATTCTTCCTTCTTACCCTTCTGACCCCTCCTACGTCCTCCTTTCTTATCACCTCTCCTCATCTTCCTAATGAGGGCTAGGTTTTTGATCTCCTCCACTTTGGTTGCAACTACCTCTCTCCTTGTCTCTTCTTGGATGAAATCATCCCAAAGATTTTCAAAGATGGGCAATTTATCACAAGCACATATACCTTGCTTCAAATGCTTCTTCATCCTCAATCTTCATCTTGATAGCAAAGAGCCAATCTCTAAGTATGGTGAGCTTCATCAAATAGCTTGCCACTATGTTTGTGTCACTCATGCGTCTGTTGGGGAGCTTGTTCTTTAGGAGCATCTTGCGAGAGACATTGACACTTTGATATAGATATTAATGCTTCATACATTTATTTGGCAGATTTTCCTAAGATATGAGGGATCAAATGATCTTTCACGAAATCAAGAATGATAGCCTTTTTCTCATATTGAGCAAGCTAGTGAGGATCGATGGGAACTGTAGCCTTCGATTTGTGACTTGTAGTGCCGTGACTATCTTGCGACTTCTGTCACACCTGTTTCACAAGTTTTTGGATAGAAATATGTATTGCATATCAGACTCATGATATCATGGATTATACTCATGACACTTGTGGTTTTTTACTTGTGAGGCCCGCACCGCCACTACAACTTGTGGTTTGCTACTTTTCGATTTAAAATCAACAAAGATTGTCTTTTTGTATTGTGTCATAGCTCCTATCACTCTTACAAAGACTGATGACCTTCAAGACTCCACCCTTGCTCAACTCCTAGTAGAGAAAATGCAAGAGCAATGACATCAAAAGAGCCAATTCTTGAGAGACCAACTTGTTGCACAATGACAACAATACAACAAGTTTCAGGCTAAAGTGATGTAAGATGTGTTGACCATGTTCTAGTTGCTGGTGACCGTGACCATATGGTAGTCCATGTAACAATCCCTTCAACAACAACCACAAACTAGAACATCAGAATATACCTATGAGTATCCCCATTGTCTAATAGTCCTTCAAGTTGTAATCCACAATCTCTATCCCCAAATTTGATGGAATCATGGAGCTTTGAATGGGGACAAGCTCAATTCCTGGCTTTGCAATTTGGAGGCCTATTTCAATCCTTAGTCTACTCTTATAAATGATCAGGAGATCCTTGTAACCAAGGCACACATGGGGGAGCAAACCCTCACCTGGTCGCAGACACATACCCAACACCTCACCACCATAAACGAACCCTTGATCGACACTTGGGACGACTTCAAGGCTATTGTTTGCAGGAGCATTTACCCATTAGGTACAATGATGCAATGTTGGGGTCATTGCGTATCAGGCAGATCTTTGGATAGAGTGTCCAACAATTCGTTGAGGTCTTCAATTGTCCATCAAACTTGAAGCAAGGAATATTGAGGGTACCTTTTGCATTAAGTTTATTTCTAGTTTGCTTCCCTCACATCAGAACAGAGCTAGAACTCTTCCCAATTTCTTCATTGGTTTGTGCCTTTCTACTTGCTCCCAAGATTGAAACTAAGCTGCCTAAGGCTCCTTAGGTCCCCTCTAAGCAGTCTTTACAACCCTATTAGACAACGGGCCTTTCTTCCTTTTCTCTCTCTATCATTATTGGTTCAAATCAAGAGACAACCAATCCCATCAGCCAAGGGAAGAAAAAATACTGCTCTTATCATAGGTGGTATGGTTACTATGACGATGAATATTGTGTCTTGCAGGACAAAAAATCCAAGGCTATCCTTGCTGAACTCCAACAGAGAATTGAAGAACCTAACATTGAGGAACAACATCAAGATCCTGATTTCCACGATCTTGGCTCCTCCAACCCTTTTCTGGTCCCGATGGACAAAATTTGTATTGACCACAAGAAGGAAGCTCCTGTCACTCACAATTTCCAAATTGAGTAAAAATTTGGACAATTAATCATGGACAATGGCAGCCAAAAGAACTTGGTTTCTCAACAATTGGTTGACTTACACCAGCGCCCAACCACACCACATCCACAGCCATATTATCTTGACTGGGTTAAAGAAGCAGGTTCATCAACACCTCACCTGTGAATGTTATGTCACTTTTGCCATTGAGACTTTTCATTGATACAGTGGACTGTGATGTTACATCCTTGGATTTTTGTGACATGATTCTTGGCAAGGTCTACCAGTTCGACTGAAGGCCATACTGTGATGGTTATTACAACAGCTGCAGGCTTCACAAGGAAGGTAAGAGCTACAAACTCACCTCTTCTTACCCTCAGTCTGTACAACAAGCTATTAAGCAAGTCAATCTCTACAGATTGAGTACTCTTTGTTCTATTCCGGCGTTCATCCCTCTTGACTTGCAGCAGCCTCGTCCACTTGGGCCCCTCCAAACAACAAGTCAAAAACCTAGTACTCTTCCTGCTTCAGATATTGCCTTACTCACTTCAACTACAAAGCAGAATGAGTTAGATTGCTTCTTAGGACACCCCTGTTCATGGTTCACCTCATCCCAGGGATACAGAGGTTATCTCTTTTGCACATGTGCCTCAACAGTCCACTGTCAGCTTGGTTCTTCAACAGGGAGGACATCTCTTCTTCCAATGACCATAGCCGCACACCATTTGTTGAATGCACTCACATTTCAGCAGACTATCTCCTGCCAATACCATGAGCTGCCACTCTAGTCAACACTTGGCTCCTATGGACTACGTTGTCCTTTGCTGGAAAGCATGTACCATCTGTAGAAATTGGGGACTATTTCCTCTCAGCATGGAGGAATTGATGAGACTTGGACCCTAGTTCCTATGAACTTAGTCCAGACTCCAAACGACGAATATGTATTGTATTTGTATTTTATGTTTTGTTGTTCACCTACCTCGTAAATATTTTATAGGTGACTTGTTCAAAGGTGATCGATTACCTAAATATGTATTTTATAATTGTAACCCTAGAAGACTTGGTCAATTATGATTTCTCTCCACCAATTTTGTACTTCTGTAAATACATAATAAAATATAGTGTCAGATGTGTACAGTTTACAAGCCTCTTATGCTTTTGTACTTGTTCTTTGGTTTACTTATGTGAGTATTTTGCATTGTAGGGCACACAACCACCTTGGGGACATGTCCTCTGTGAAACTTTGCTTCGGGACACGTCCTCTGTGAAACATGGCTTCACTCTAATCTCCAAACTTACCTTATTGAGTTTCTGATAGAGCTGTGCTCTAGCAAGCATCTGGGTGTGCGACATGTAAAGTTTTGCATTCAAATATCAAGTTCAATGCAGGATAATCAAACTGAAAAACAGTGAACTATTAGTTTTCTCACCTTAGAATGATTGGAGATGAACATTTTGGTTCTTTTAACTGTCGAATTTTTTTAATTTATAATGTAGATAGGAAGATATAACAGGGTCATGAGCACTGAGTTAGTGTAAAATTAATAAATTATTTTACATCTTTTTCCTTCATTTTTTTTAGAAGTAAATCCTGATAAGTTACTTAAGCCTGATCTCCTTTGTATTTGGATTGTGAGCACTTTTCTTATATCGCGAGGTAGACTTAAAGTGGTTGATGGTTTTCAAGTTATTAGCTATTGTTTCAGTTGAGTTGACATGGATTTAAACTTTCACTGATTGAATATGGCCTGCTCTTTCTATGTTTGCCTTGTAAGGTTAGCTTTTATTTGAGTTGTTTTTTCTGTTTATTATTTGATTTGTTGTGAAGTTTGTATTGTTGAAGATTTTATTGTTTCACACTCTTGGCAGTTACTTTCTATAATGAATCATGTCAGATTTGATATTATCTGTCAGTCCCTATTTATTGACTGAACTATTTTACCAGAAACTTTCAGTTTGGATTTATGTATTGTTAAACATCATTATAGGCCAACTTAGTCTGAAATTGATGTGCAATGTTTGATAGATCCTAGGTTCTTTAGGATCTTAATACCGGCATCATTTTCATTAAGGGATCTGCAAATAATATATTRCAAGAGGGGCRGAATAGAAATATGGGCAGACACCAAGATTAAAAAATGGTAGATGCTTTAAATGTTTATATAAAAGCTTACATGCAGAATACCAATATGYCACATTTGTTACTGTGTTAGACATAACTCTGAAWWCTTCATTTATATTTCACATTTCTTCCTTTTTATAAAAGGATTACATAGTCCCCATTCTCCATAATAGAGGGGAAATCCTTATGAAATCCAGCCTTCTCACAAATTTGTCTCTGGAAAAAGACAATGCATATCTGTTGTCTAAAACTTTTTAAGTCATACTAAATTATCTTGATTCTCTTTTTCTTGCAGCTTAAGCGATGGGAAAGAACAGAAACCAAACCAAACAGTCTTCCAGTTCTCAAAAAGATGCATGTTAAAATAGGTGATACAATCAAAGTAATATCAGGCCATGAGAAGGGTAAAATTGGTGAGATCACTAGTGTCAATAAGCATAACAGCACTGTTATTGTAAAGGATATCAACTTGAAGACAAAACATGTGAAAGGCAAGCAAGAAGGAGAGTCGGGACAAATCATCCAGGTCAGTGAAACAATACTTCTGATTATCAATTAGTCGAATAGGTTGTGCTATGTTTGTTATATTTGTGCATGAGAAAGGAATGAAAAATATTTATAATGTCCATGGGTAAGCAAAAAGCAGCCAATGACCTGCCAAATAAATAGTATACAATTTCTCGAGGGAGTGCCTAAGGGCACTCCAAGGTGAAAAAGAACTATACAAGTACAGTAAATAAAACACAAAACAGTAAAATGTTTAACATTTTTGAAGGTCTAACTAGCAGATGCTACTAAAAGCCTAAATGTGATACAGCTGTCATGAGTAGCAACCCTCTTCCGGCATTATAAATACCACCTTTTACAACAAAATCTAGCACCCACAAAAGTGTAAAGTCCTAATCACCAAGGTGTTAGTTTTGTGCAATTTAGGAAGGCTACCCACTGTCACCTCAGTAGCCCTTCCTCTCTCTTTAGGTTGGCTCTCCAACTCAATGAGAGTAACCCTAAATAAGATTGCTAAGGCTATGGAGTGGGGGTCTTAGGTGATATAGGAAGAGTCAGCCTTAACAAAATGTATAGTTGTTGTAGTATATGAAATAGGATGAAAATGGAAATGGAATAAGGACTAGATAGGAAAATGAAGGAAAAGAACAAGGAATGAAAAGATATGAAAGGAAACCAATGCCTATCAATCATGGGTTAATGTGTTAGATTTTGTAGCTCGGTTGGTGTCTCAGCTGTGCCTATGTGTCCTAGGCCAGCTGATGGACAGCTTAAACAGCCCAGATCAGCCTTTTATCTTAGCCTAAATCAGACTTGGGAAAATCAGCAAAAAATTGATTCTTGAGTGGAATGTGGGGCCTAGGGAGAGAGGGCGCACCTCATGAAGGTGGCTGGGTGGTTTGTGGGGCCCAATCCAAAGGGGGGCACACCACTTAGTGGAGAGTGGGGTCTAGCCCAAGAGGGGAACCCCAATCTCAGCCATTGAGGCCCATGGCTGGGCACACATCTCAAGGTAAATGGGGGATGAAGGTGAGATAAAAGAGGGTTGAGGGTGGAGTTGGACAAGCATTCTCATTTGTGAAGTTGTACAAGTGAGAAGAAGAGGGAGCTTGGGCAGCAGAAGCAAAGGGAACAGCTGAAGCAGAGAAGGCAAGTTCATGGCCTAGTTTGGGCAGCCTGCAGAGGTCATTCTGGGCTACAAACAGAGGCCATTTCAGAACAACAGCTAACAGAGAGGAGCAGACCAAGTTCTAGCCGAATTTCCTCAACCAAGAGGGCTGTTTGCAGGCCTTACCAACACCATCAAGCAGGCCGTACAACAGGCCGAATCTGTACAGGACATACCTGGGCCGTACAGGGCTAGATCTTACTGGGCCGTACAACCAACAACTGGGTGTTTTTCTGTTGTGGAATGTGAACTTATTTGCTGGAAATTTGTAAGAGTTTTTTTTTTCACTTTTACTCTGCTTTTGTAAATATTCTCCTGAATGCCCAATAAAGCCCCCTATTAGTTGGTTTTGCCCACACTAGGGTTTCCAGGGTACATCTGGTGTCTTGTGTAAATTTTGTGCTTGGTTATGTATGCTTCTGCTGTCATTTTTATGGTTTATTACTCAGCTGTAGGTTAACTGCATAATTCTGAAATTTATATCAGCAAACTAAATTTCTGAGTTTAATAATTATTGGCATTAACCTCAGTGACTGAGTAATAGGAAATTTCAACATGGTATCAGAGTGCAGCCTCTGAGTACAGGACAACCAAGGTACTTGCTGTGTAGACCAGAAAGGATAAATTAACAAGTGAGACGTGAGCCCAGAAGGTGTGTGGAAAACACGACAACAAACTCAAATGGACAGTGTAGGCTTAAGGTTTGAGGAGAGGTTTGATGGAGCCTCAAATTTTTATCCTTGGAGGGAGCGTATCGGCTTGGTGCTGGAGGAGAATGGGCTGCTGGAAATTGCTGAAGGCAAAGTGGTAGCCCCAACTGATCCAGTACAACTAGAAGCCCATACAAAGAAGGATGTCAAGGCCAAGAGGATACTTGTGGATGGTGTCAAAGACCACATCATTCCACATTTGTTTGGCAAGAAGACATGTGGGAGGCCTTGGTAAAGCTATACCAGTATGACAACCAGAGCAATAAGATGTTGCTTAGAGAAAAGTTGAGAAGCACGAAGATGGCCAAGGGAGAGTCGGTGGTCACCTACCTCAAAAAGTTCACTCAAATCAGAGATGGACTGACAGCTGTGAGAGAGGCAGTGGATGAGACTGAGTTGGTGATGACAACCTTGAATGGATTCACCAAGCAGTGGGAAGTTTTTGTCCGTGGAGTGGTGGCTCAGGAGAAACTCCCTAATTGGGAGAGATTATGGGATGACTTCACCCAGGAGGAGCTGAGACTTCATACCACTCATGCTAGCCAGCCAAAGAGTGAGGAGGAGGAGAATGTGGCTCTTCATGCAAAGAAGAGCAATGGAGCGGGAGGCTCCAGGGACATGAGCAGAGTTAGATGCTATGCATGTCACAAGACTGGCCACTATGCCAGCAAGTGTCCCAAGAAGAAGAAGAAGAAGAAGGAGCCGAAGGTAGAAACTACAACATCTCCTGAGATGGATGTGTTTGCAGATAAATTCGATGACGAATTTTCTTTGGTTGCCACTCTTTCTAGAAGCAACATATTGGCTAAGTTTGAGGATAGTGGGGCATGGTTCATGGACAGTGGGTCATCTTGCCATATGACGAGAATGAGGTCGGTGTTCCTTAGTGTTTCGAAGACAGGTTCAGGCGCCATGTGAAGAGTGGGGCGTGCACCAGGTATGCAACAGAGGGGGTTGGATGTGTCAGATTCCAGCTAGAGTCAGGAGTGTCTCTGGAGGTGGATGAGGTGATGTATGTGCTAGAGCTGAAGGTTAACTTTCTCTCTATATCAACTTTGAAGGATATGGGGTATGAAATGATGTTTGTTGATGGATAGGTGCTCATACGAGCAGAGGGAGTGGCCTTGGATGCAACAGTGAGGCTTGGCATCAAACACGGTATGATGTACAGGGTGCTAGGACAACCTGTAGGTGGGTCTAGGGAGATCTTGGATCAGAGATCAGTGTCGAAGAAAGTCAGTTGGTATGACTTGACATTGATGTAGGAGCCGAGCATGGCATCAAATCAGAGTGCAACAGAGGTAGCATGGATGTCTTCCATTTCAGAGGGAGCAACTATAGCAGTAGGAGGCTTGATTTTGTAGTTCGGTTGGTGTCTCAGTTGTGCCTATGTGTCCTAGGCCAGCTGGTGGACACCTTAAACAATGTTAAAGTTTAAGCTATTATTAGGTTACCTTTCTATTTACTAGATAACAATAGCATAGACAACATCACTTAGAGAAACACAATCACAAGAGTACACAAGCATTTATCCTGGGAAACCCTCAAGGGGAAGAAAACCCAACAAAACTTCCTTAATATAGATAGCCAATACAATGCCAAGATAATGAACCAAACAACACAGAAATTCCTCTCCCAAGGATGCGCCTCTCTCTCTCTTCCTTCTTCCAACAACTGGTAACTACAACTTCCTTCAATACTTGCGCACTAGATGAGTGAGTTGAGTGTGTGTTTAAATGAGGTGTTGGCCTCTCTTATTTATACAATTCTAGCACGTGTGGAAGTGTCTCTTCACTGGCAGGGTCGACTTCTTCTTCTGGGTGGTTATAACCACCTTTAATATATTCCGGGGCCTCTTTAATATATTTTGGGGCCGACTTCTTATTTAACCTATTACAATTAGGGTTTGACCAGTCCGCAAAAGGGGATTTGGTCAATTACAATACCTGACATGATCAATCCACAAAAGGGGATTGATCTAATCAATAATAAATATATTTTATCTTTATCCACAAAAGGGGATAAGAATATTCTTTGCAGTTACACAATATTTTAACACTCCCACTTAACAAGAAGGATATTCTTTATCTTTTGACAGGTCACTGGATGTCGACATCAACTAGGTAGCAACATCCACTGGATAACATCATCAACGGGCAACATCATTAACTGGATAACTGGAGGCATCCACTTGGTCATCTGGCATCATGATCATTGACTGACATGTCTATAAATCATCGGAAGTTTTGTTCTCTTTATCTTCGCGCAGAAGATACTTCTTTCTTATCT
>SNQJ01S0176179.1:0-19996 GCA_010110895.2 Picea sitchensis | reverse complement strand
CCACAAGAAAAGGGAAGTCTCCAGGAAGGTTTCATCCAAGCCATGTAAGTGAGGTGATGTGGCTAGGGGATGTCCAGACATGTTGGTGAAGTGAGAGCCAGGGATGCATAATGTTATTTGTGGGTGCCTTTGTAGAAGGCGAGCTGTACCTATCATGGATGCAATTTTTCCAAGCTCGTTCTTGCCTTTATTCTTTTCTTTTATTTGTTTTTTCTTCTTTTTCTTTTTATTCAAGGGCTAACCAGAGGACACTGCCTTGGCATGGTGACCAGAGTTGACAGTGTTACCCACAAGTACTTTCACATAGATGAGAAGGCTGGCTCGTGATGAGAGCCCCTTTCCCTTGGCCATGCAACCAAAGGTCACTGCCCTGGCGTGGTAACCAGATGGTGGCAATGTCATACTTTTAGGTAGCCATGAACCTAATAGGCTGTCTCGTGATGAGACCCCCTATCCTCTTGACTAGGTCTTGCTTGTTATTTTCCGAGTCCCTCTTGTTTCTTACCGAGAGACTTTTTATTGCCTTCTCGAGGATCCCTGGGCAAAGCATCTTGAGGTTTTATTTCTAGGCTTTTATCTTTTACCAGTTGCTTTTACCTTCTGGGCCTTTAGCCCCTTCTTCCCATGAGATAAGGTGCAATCCTACAAACAGGTCAACCCAATGTCCGAACAAGGGGAATGGGATAAATGAGTGGGAGATAAGATGAAACAGTGGTGCTATGATGGGAGCGGACGATGGCTTTTCAAAAATCCCCCCAGTGGCAAACCAAGACCTATGGGCACAGGTTTGCTAGGGCACCCTGTCAATCTCCCCAAGCATGGTCAAGTGGGCCAATGTAAGATCCAAGCAATTGTTAGAGGTAAAAGGAATCAGATGCATATATTTAAAGGTTTCAATGATCAAAAGTGACACATACCATGATACCTGGACCAATTACCTCATGGAGCAAGAACCTCTTCTGATACAGGACCAAGCCAATGGTGATGGATGTTTCTACTGCTGACAAGATAAAGTTGATGGAAGAAGAAAAGGATGGGCCCTCCAAGGCCATGCTCAGGTCAATCCTGCTCTCGGTACTCCATGTCTAGGACCTGTGGGCCTCAAGACATGATCTCCTAGTTATCCCTAAAAATCGGGGATAACAGGGCCGACCTGTCCTTACTGAAAAATATATTTTTACTTTATCTTTTCTAGCAGGCCGACTTGACTTCTTGAGCATTATATTTCTTCTGGGGCTTCTTTAGTTCTTTCAATGGTTTTCCTTTGAAGTCTTGGCACCTTCATCTATAAGAGAGGTTATCCAGGAGGTGAATATCTCCCGCAGCTACCAAAAACCTCAACACTCCCTCTTAGCCAAGGAGGTATTCTCCATGATGTTTTCCTCTAGTCCTCATAGCCTTGCAGGCTATGCCAGGGTCCTCTGGCCATGCCGTGGTCATGAAGACCATGCTATTGGTAGCATCATCACGTCGCACATGGCTACACCTAACGTGGACCTTTTCTGGGGCCTCATCACCACTAGAATACACTAGGACCTACTCACCCGTAGTGTGGCACTAGGACCTACTCGCCCGTAGTGTGGCACTAGGACCTACTCGCCCGTAGTGAATGACAAGGACCTACTCGCCCATGGTGTGTCATCAAGGGACACTGTCACACATGTGTGCACCCATGTGGACCTTTTAGGGGTACATCCCCTTAGGCATCACTAGGACCTACATGCCCATACTATAATACTAGTGTAGCACTAGGACCTACATGCCCATAGTGCATCGTCAAGGACCTACTCGCCCATGACACGTCCACTTGGTCTACTCCCAAGGGACATGTCCACATGGTCTACTCCTAAGGGACGTGGGTACCACCCCAAGACAACTTGTCACTACTCCGACAAGTGTCATGCTCAACTCTGTCTCAGAGGAGCGTTCTCCAAGTCGACCCAGCCCGATATGAGGAGAAGATCAGGGGCGTCCCCACAGATCGACCCAGCCCATCCACCTAGGGAGAAGACCCATTACAGGTCGACCCAACCCAGCACAACTAAGGAGAAGACTCGTCACAGGTCGACCCAACTCAATCCATCGAGGAGAAGACAAAGAGAAGGCAAGACACACTCGTAGATCAACCCATCCCACTACCCTAGGGAGAAGATCTGGAGAGTGTGCTCACAGGTCGACCCAGCCCACTACTCTGGGGAGAAGACCTGGAGAATGTCTCACGAAGCTGTAATCATCAATACTCCCTCTTAACGAGAGGGGCATTCCACTCCAAGTTTATCACGGAAGTACTCGAACTTCGACATGGCAAGAGGCTCGGTGAGAACATTTGCAATCTGCTCATCTGTAGGAAGGTACTCCACTAGTATTGCCTTCTTCTGCACCATATCTCGAATGTAATGAATCACGATGGGATCTAGCATCTGACCAAACAATCCTGCAAGGAGCTTCCGAAACCACACTGCTTCGCATACTGCCATACATACTGCAATATACTCGGCTGCTGCGGTACTCAAAACCATAGAAGTTTGTTTCCTGCTACACCAGGAAACCATGGCAGATCCTAGGTTGAAGCAGCACCCTGAGGTGCTCTTCCTATCAATGGTGCTCCCTACCCAATCTGTATCAGCATATCCCTATAGTCTCATGTCAATACTGGAAGCATATCTCAGTCCATATCCAACTATGCCTCGTAAGTATCTCAACACATGCTTCGCAGTCACCCAATATATCTGCCTCGACTGACTCATGAACTGGCCAAGTGCACTCACTGCATAGCAAATATCAGTTTTGGTATTCACCAGATACATCAATGATCCAATCAGCTGTCGGTACATAGTCGGATCAATCAAGTCTGAATCGGAAGAAGACTCACTCAGCTTCTTCAGATTCATCACCATCGGTGTGGTCATGGACTTACAGTCCAACATCCCAAAGCTCCTTAAGATCTCAACTGTGTACTTCCCTTGAATCAGAAAGATCTCATCAGTTCTCTGCAACACCTCAAGTCCCAAGAAGTAATGCATCATGCTAAGATCCTTCATATCAAATTCAGAGGCCAACTCATGCTCGCACGAAGCAATGAGATGCTCTCCTCCAGTGAGAAATAAATCATCAACGTACAAGATCAAAATTAGCTACTCACCATCAACAACCTTATAGTACAGGTTGGCATCAACAACACTCTTGCTGAAACCCAAACTCATCAGGTATCCATCAATCCTCGCATACCAAGCACGAGGTGCCTGCTTGAGTTCATATAGGGCCTTCTTCAACCTACACACATGGGACTCCTTCCCATGAATCACGAAACCATCTGGTTGCTCGATATACACCTCTTCCTCAATCTCGCCATTGAGGAAAGTTGTCTTCACGTCCATCTGATGTAATCTCCAACCCAAGGCTGAAGCAAGTCCAATAATCCTCTGAATGGAGGTATATCGAGCAACAGGAGCAAATGTCTCCTCATAGTCTATTCCCTCTACCTAAGAGAATCATCTAGTCACAAATCTCGCTTTGTGCTTCTCGATGCTCCCGTCAATTGCATGTGAGATCCTCTAGATCTCCTAAAGGCTACCTCCTCCTCAAAGGAAACATCCATGCTCACCTCAATCTGTCTCTGACCTGGGATGTAGATTCGATATGCCTTCAACAATTCACGGTACCCAACAAATGTACCCTTCCTGACTGAAAGGTCTAACCTCGTCCTTTTCTCCTTGGGTACGTGAATGTAAATAGGACACCCAAATATCCTAAAGTGTCCAACCTGTCACAGTCACTACCACTGTCTCATCCATGAGACTAGATCCACTCAAGGAAGCAACTGTCGTAGGCCCACACAAATCTGAATGCACAAAGACCAAGATCCCCTTGGATTTGTTGCCACTGCTCGGAAAAGATCCCTTGGCATTCGTTCCAAGAGCACAACCTCTGCAAATGCCATTAGTTTCAACACGGAGTTGTGGAAGCCCCGTCACCATCTTCCCCAAAACGAGAAGAGCTCTATAATGCAAATGAGTAAGTCTCCTATGCCATAACTCATTCAAACTGATAGAATCATGCACTAGGGCCTGAACTAGTCGAACTGTCAATCTGTACAAACCCCTTCTCTTGTCAGACTGCTTCATGTCTCAAACTAGAGACTATCTAATATATTGTCTTCTACAACCGTCACTATAGCTCCCTCTTAGAGTTATCACTGTTGACCTACCTCCGTGGTAACCTATCCAAAACAAGAAACAAGAACAACAACATTTCCATGGCAACCTCCATGGAATTTAACAAGATAACCTACTCGGAACAAAACAAGAATATCTCCTAGAGAGGAGATCAATAAGTGTATCTCTAGTATTAAGTGGTTAGTATATTGATCATAACTTCAATAGATCAAGATGCAACATAAGATCACAATAACGTCATAACAGCTAGAGACATATCAAAACAATCAAACCTGGAGGGTGCGTTGTTCCTCTAGATGTACTGGATCTGAGATCCCTCTGGATCTACGATTTTTGCTTGGACAAAAGATCCCTTCTCCTGCAAACACCCTCATGATAGTGATACAGTTTAAACATATACAAGTACATACCTCTGACAACAGCAGAAAACCCTAAAACTTCAAAGTGCTCCAACTTGCAATCTGAAGGTAGCTGGAGATGCGCTAGGCTAGGGCGCACCTGTTGGTGAAGGAATTTGGCCAAACGACCTAGGGAAAGGTGCTCAACGAGCTTGACAAGATAAAACTATGCAACGGCAAGGTATTGTAGCAGGGTACAACGACAAATTTCACGATCTTCCTTCTAGCGACTAGATTGTTCTGAAGGAAACCTGATCTGATACCATGTTGGCTTTTTATTAATTCCGCTAACATAGCAATTTGAACTTCTTTTGCATGCTCGTTTCTCCATAAGCAATGCTACACCATCACCACCCAACCATAGGCACCTACTCATGCCACCCCCGAGCATAACATACACATACTGGGAAACCCTTCTACACAAGGGGAGAAAACCCTCCAACCTTCTTATAGAGAATATCCTTGACAAGACAAAATAACTAAGAACAAGTTCTATCCACTAGAGCAAACCAACAAGAAAGAATCCAACAATAGTTATCTCAACAAGGAGAGAACTCAGCAATGTAAACCCTAGCCAGAGCGCTAGAGCACTAGTCCACCTCTAGTGCACCACCAAGACTGAGAGATGTACCCCGACCAGACTTACACCTTCCTTCATTGGATTGCAGCAGCTGCAACTCACACTTAGACTTGCGCCTTTATTGCTGAGTGGAGAGTGTGTCCAAATGAGCTAGCGTCAACTCTTATTTATACTAATCTGCCAGTGAACTTTTCCAGTAGGTTCGACCTGTCCTTTCTAGAAAATATATATTTACTTTATCTTTTCTAGCAGGCCGACTTGACTTCTGGAGCAATATATTTCTTCTGGGGCTTCTTTAATTCTTTCAATGGTTTTCCTTTGAAGTCTTGGCACCTTCATCTATAAGAGAGGTTATCCAGGAGGTGAATATCTCCCACAGCTACCAGAAACATCAACATGGAGCACTTCCTCTCTTTAGGATATGGTGTAGGGATTGCAAGATTTCAAGATCGAGAAGACAGTGTGCAAACATTGTGCATTCAACAAGCTTGTGAATATTGCTTTCCCAAGCAGTGAGCATAGATCAAAAGAGATTATTTATCTTATCCATTTAAATGTATGTGGACTAATGTCTTTAGTTTCACTGAAAAGTAATTTGCATTATCTCCTTTATTGACGATTCCTAAAGAAAGCCTTGGATTTACTTTATGAAGACTAAAGATGAAGTTTCAACAAGTTCACAAAGGTTAAAGCTTTTATGGAGAATCATATAAGTAGAAAGATAAAAGTCCTTCAATCTGACAATGGAGGACAATACACCTCCAAGGACTTTGATGCCTTTTCGAGGGATGCAAGCATTAAGAGGGCATTGACAGTGCCTTACAATCCACAATAGAATGGGGTTGTTAAGAAGAAGAACCAATCCATTATTGAGACAATGAAAGCCATGATCCACAACATGGAGTTTCCCATGTGTCTTTGTCCAGAGGCATGCAAGACATTTGTTTACATTCTAAATAGATGTCCTCACGGGTTATTAGAGGACAAGACACCAGAAGAAGTCATTACTGGTGAGAAGCCTCAAGTATCACATTTATGTGTCTTTGGTTGTCATGTTTATATCCATGTTCTTAAATAGAAGAGGACTAAACTTAAACCCTCGAGCATCAAGGGTATTTTTGTTGGTTGCAATGAGACGTCGAAGACTTGTTGGATCTACATTCCAATATAGAGGAAGACAGTTGTAAGCATAAATGTTAAATTTGATGAGGATGCAGGGTCCTCTAAGTCTCAAGAGCCTCAGACGGGGGTTGAGGAAGGAGAAAAGCTTGTTGTCCTAGAGGTTGATCTGCAAATGAATGCAAATTCAGATTCAAAGCAGCAAGGTTCTTATCAAGGAACTAAGGCCTCTTTACCATCTAGTTCTGCGAAGAAGCCAAGATGGCTTAGCCAGACTTTGCAAAAGGCACAAAAACAAGTGGGACCACCAAAGTCTCCTTTTCAGGTGAGTCGTCCCCCTAAGAGATTTCATACTTATGTTGCACTGATGTCTTCTCTCATTGATACAAATCCATCCAACATTAAGGAGGCAATGGTTGAACAAGTATGGAGGGAAGCATCATTGAGGTATATAACCCTTGTTACTGTTAGAGTTTAAGCTATCATTAAGTTTCTTTTCAATTTACTAGATAACCATACCCCCTAAGAGATTTCATACTTATGTTGCACTGATGTCTTCTCTCATTGATACAAATCCATCCAACATTAAGGAGGCAATGGTTGAACAAGTATGGAGGGAAGCATCATTGAGGTATATAACCCTTGTTACTGTTAGAGTTTAAGCTATCATTAAGTTTCTTTTCAATTCTACTAGATAACCATAGCATAGATAGGGACACTGAGGAGAAACACAATCAATAAGATACACAACATCGTCCTGGGAAACCCCAAGAGGAAGAAAACCCAGCATAAATTTCCTTAATATAGATAGCCAATACAATGCCAAGACAATAAACCAAATACTACAGGAGCACATCCTCTCCCAAGTAATGTGCCCCTCCCTTCCCCTTCTTCCTCCAACTGCAGCTACCAAACTTGCGTCGATCAAAATGAGGAGTGAACAAATGAGTGGTTGGCTTTCTTTATTAATACAAACTGGCAAGCTGAAAGGAGGTGTCTCTTCACTGGCAGTACCGACTTGTTCCTTCTGTGTGGTTAGAACCACTTTAATTTTCCCAAGGGACTTCACCTTGCATATATTACAATTAGGGTTCGATCTAATACGCAAAGGATCGGTAATTTATTAATGTTCCAAATATGATCAATCCAATGTGCGACTATTGATCGAATGAATAATACATCAATAATAAATAGAATACTTTGCAGTTACAATATTTCAACACTCCAACAAGAAGGCATTCTGCAACAAACATTAGAGAGAGAGAGAGGGCAACAACATCAATAGCATCTGGAACACTGACTGGCATATATCTATAAATCATCGAAGTTTTTATCATCATCAATACCTACCACATTCACAGCAGGAGTTGGAAATGCATCATCATCTCGCATGGATTAATATAATACTAATACATCATCATCAATAACAGCAACAGCACAAATACAAAGGTTGAGCATCATCAACATCAGCACTAGGCTGAGAATCTTCAACACGGCTGGCATCACAGCATGAGGCTAGAAACACAACATCATCAGCACGAAGCCGGCATCACAGCACAAGGCTGGCAACATATCAACAGCACGAAGTTCGCATCACAGCACGAGGCTGGCAAATACATCATCAGCACGAAGCTGGCATCACAGCACGAGGCTGGAAGTAACACATCATCAGCAGCGAAGCTGGCATCACAGCACGAGGCTGGCAACACACCAACATCAGCACGAAGCTCGAAATCTTCGACTAGGTCGGGTAATCACGCCAGTGCACATCGGCAACACAACACTACTCCCCCTTTGAGGGAGGTCCTTTAGGAACTACAACGTTTACCTCGGAAGTGCTCAAACTTTACACGTAGATAGAGGTCATCACTGACATCGAACTGGCTCATCCTATATAACATATCAAATGGAGCCTTTCATGGCTCCTCCCGCACTATATCACGCATGTAATGATAATCTGGATTCCCCATGTAGTACCTTTGACTTTGTCAGCGGAACACAAGCACCTATGTCATCTTTACCTAGTTAGAAGTACAGGATCATGGTTGTTTCCATCTCCAAATAAAATAGACATTTCAACAACTTCCTCGGGCTATATGAGCCACAATCAAGTAATATGCAAAGCAATGTATTATGCTTCACAAGGCCGTAGAGTAATGCTTCTTGACAGCTTCCTACTCGCCATGATCATGGCTAAATTCTGCATCAAACAATATCCCGGCTCTTCGGGTTGCAGACAATTTCCACTCTAATCAATCAAGATAATTCACTCACCGCTATGATCTCCATCATAATCGAGACTACAATCTAATGTACTTTAAGGTACTTCCTATCACATGTTTTGCAGCAAATCCGTGGAATACGCCCTGGCTCTACTAAACCGACTCAAGGTAAGTACCATGCTGTCATATATTCCGCCTGGTGTTCGCCGGGGATACATCAACGCATCCAATGACTCGGGTTCACAGATTGTAGCATCAATCACTCAATGGGTGCCAACCAAGAGATTCAAACTTGTTTCCATGGGTGTATTCATGGACTTGCACTCCAAATATCAAATCTCTTCAGTATTTCAACTTCATACTTCCTTGGTTAAGGAAGATCTTCTTCTCTGTAGACTTTTCCTCAAGGCCTAAGAAATAGTGTGTGCATTAGGCCAAGGTCTTTCAAATTTCAAATTCTCAAGGAGCTTCACATTATTATGATGAGCTTTTCTTCTCCAGCTAAGAATAAGCCATCCACATACAATGTTAATATAATGTGCTCATCATTCATAACCTTGAAAAAGAGGTTAGAATCTTCTTTACTCATGGTAAAGCCCAAGCTCGTAAGAAAACTATCAATCCTTTTCCATACCTAGCTCTGTGGAGCTTGCTCAATCCCATTGCATTCTTCAACTTGCATACATGATTCTTCCTGTCTTCAAACTCAAACCCTTGAGGTTGTTCTATATATACTTTCAAATGACACCATTCAAGAAGGTTGTTTCATCTAATTCAGTGTAAATTCCACTTCATCTTAGATGAAAAAGCTATGATGGTTCCATTGAAGTATCCTGCCATAGGAGCAAACGCCTCTTCATAATCATTGCCTTCCTTTGAGAAAAGCCATGAGCAAACCTTGCTTTATATTTCAATACTTCCATCGTTAAAGAGATGTTTTATTTTGAAAATCCATTTGAAGATACAATACATCCTTGCTCTTTGGTCTGGAACTATTTCCCATACATCATTCTTTATGATGGATTGGTATTCTCCCATGGTAACTACCATTCTTTCTTTTCCTAATGGCTTCTTCAAAGTGTAGGTCTTCTCTAAGAGATCGAATACACATCAAGGCCATATAGCGAGAGAATGGCTTAGGTTTCTTCACTTGTCTCATGGTTCCTTCAGGGCACCATATACTTCCATCTTGAATAAGTTCCCTCGCCCAGTCAGGCTCTTGTGGGAAATCATTATCCTGAGTTGTTCTTGAGATTCTATTATGTCATGATCTCTAGAATCTCCTCATCACTGTGTAGTTGCGTATTTCACCGGGTTCTCTGCAACTGTAGCTAAGGGCTTCTCTTCATATACTTCTTCAAGCTCTGCATGTTCTTGATTTCTTGAGGTTATGTCTTCAAAGGTTACCTCCTCACTGGATTTCACATGATGGTAACCTCGTATATAAACTCTCAAGGCCTTGGAGACCTCACAGATTCAAATGTTGATCCCTTCCTCAAGGGTCTAGCTTGGTTCTCTTTGAATATGTACAAATACCGGCAGCCAAATATTTTGAGATGGCCTACTTCCTCGCTTCTTTCCTGTGAACATCTCTTCAAGGGTCTTGAACCAAGTGCACTATGGGACAACTGGTTATGCACATATATATCAAGAGTTTTTGGTCATTTCTTCCCATAAGTACATTGAAGATCTTGGTAGTAATGCTTCTAAGGCTACCCTGTTTCTTCTTGAACGCATTCTTCCCAAAGACTATCAAATCGTAGTTTCTCTCCTTTGTCGCACAAATAGTTTTGATGAATGCATCCTAAGGTCTCAGGAGACCACATGGGTCACACAGGTCCGCCTTTTCGTCTATAGTATTTTCAATTGCTTCTAGTTGTTCTTGAATTGTGATATTCTAGATAAATTCCAATTGTTTTATCTCCTTTCTGTATCCTTGTAACTTTGAGCTGAGTTCTTAGATTCATCTTCCTGGTTATGTTCCTTCATAATTCCAAGTTAGGTGCATCAAATATTTCTTTTGGAGTCTCTTTGAGGCCACTTGAGGAATCAAGTAATCTTTAATAGAACTGCACGATCTCCTTTGGCCCTAACTGTCTTTGAATTTTGCTTTAGCCGGGCAAAGATCGACATGGTTCCGTGCCATTCCTCTTTAATGAATTCATAGGTCATTCTCTTCAAGAATGAGTAAAATCCTAAACTTCCAGGCATGGAAGTTTCACACCTTCTAGCTTGCTTCACAAGCTTAGTGCTTGGCAAGTATTATCTTTACCCGAGCTAGGAAAATGACCAAAAATGAAAATGCTCCTAATTGAATTTTGAACTTGCCAGGAGATGCGCTATCGAGGCTAGTAGCCCGGTGTGGTTAGATTTCGAAAAATCCAAATTTTTTCCCTTCAAACTTGACTACCGATTGGACTGGTGCTTCTAGTTTTCCGGTACTTCTCATTGGAATCGGTGAAAACTAGGGTTTCACTCTTCCCGAGTTTTTCCCATCCACCGGTAAAGGTAATGCTGAAGGTACAAAGAGTTCCTTTGGCTAGCGACTTTTCTAGATGACTTTTAACAAATTCCTCTCTGTCAAAACCCTAATTTTCTTGTATGACAACAAAGACGTTTTTCTCTTTCTCTGAAAGATGCTCTCTGCTTAGTTCATACTCATGTTAGGAGTTTAAGCTATTATTAGGTTCTTTTCTAATTACTAGATAACCATATAGCATAGATAGGACTTCATCGAGAAACATAATCACAAGATACAACATTTACCCTGGAAAGCTCCTTCATGGAGAAGAAACCCAACAAAAATTTTTAATATAGATAAATAATACAATGTAAAGACAATAAAACCAAAATACTAGAGAATATCCTTCCTAAGTAATGTTTCTCTCTCTCTCTTCCTCTTCTTTCCAACTGCAAATACTAAACTTGCACTCCTGGATGATCAAATGAGTGAATGAACAAATGAGGGTTGGCTTCCTTTATTTATATACAACCGGCAATGGAAGGAGGTGTCTCTTCATCAGTGTGGTCGACTTTAGTTTCTAAAATAGTGGTTAAACCACTTTAATAAACCCTAGAAGCCAACTTCTTAAATAGCACCATATAAATATGGTTTTACTAATCCACAAAAGGGAATTTGGTCATTTATAATGTCTCCTACATGATCAATCCCATACAAAAGGGGATTGATCTACCAGTCAATACATCAATAATAAATAGAATACTCTTTGCGCCATGACGGTTTCAATACTATTCCTAAAAATGCAAGTTCATTTTGCATTTTAGAGGCATTCTTCTCAAAATGCACCATACCAAGAGATGGAATTTGGGAGCTCATACTAATCAATGGTCTGGCATCACCTTGTTTATCATGCATGGGAGAGATAATAATGGGGATCCATCTGATTACCTTTCTTCACATATATAATGATGTTCACATATTTGGAGTGTTACATTGTTGAGTTCACATATTTGGATGCACTATTGTACATGTGGCAACATCTCAATTTGTGGCCCTTTCTCATACATATTTTTATGCATATTCTCCATTGAGGGTACATTTCACATCCCCGAGGCAATCTCTACATATTTGATGTATGTAATCATCTTATATGGACCTTTAGGAACACTTACAAGAAATGCAGCTATTTCTAGAAGGATGCTTTGCATTAGAACATTGACACATGGCACATGAGCACTGGTTTCAAGGTCAAAGAAACTTCTAGGAGGAATGCCCTCACTTAGGAGGTGACAAATGACATCTACGCATGATTCAAGGAAGAAATCATGACATATTTTGAGGAATGGTCCACCAAGAAAAGGCTTCTATGAATTTTAAATTACATTTTATGAAGGGTTCTAGATACTTATAAGGATATTTTATTGTGGTGCTCTAGTAATTTCTTCAAAAAATAAATTCATTAGAAGAGAGAACATGGAGGAGGAATCTCTTTAGGGTTTTCTAAAAAATGTTTTATTGGAAGTTTCTAGAGGAGCACTCTTACCTAGAAGCTTCTAGGGATTTCTTTGTACTATTTCATTGGGGTTTCTAGTATTTTCTAAATATATTTTATTTATAGGTGGTTGGAGATTGAAAGTTATAAAAGGAGCCCTTCCTTTCATTCGCAACTTGTGATTTCAGGTTGAGCTGCATGTTATCCCCTGAAGCCTTGTGGGATAACTAGGAGATCATGTCTCAGGCCCACATGGTCCTAGACATGGAGTACCTGAGAGCTTCTGACTGATTTGAGCATGACCGAGGGGTCACCCTTCGGCTGACGAAACCACGCTAGTAGCCGCATCACCAATTTCCTGGGCTTGCATCGGAGAGGACCTTGCTCCATGAGGTAATTAATATGGGAGGTATCATGGTATGTAAAGGTCATATTTGATTGTTATAACCTTCTTTATATATGCATTAGGTTCCTTTCTATTTCCTGGATGACCGCTTTGGATCTTACACTAATCCGCTCGACTCATTGTTGGGGGTGATCGATGGGGCAACTTAGCAAGTTGGTATTCATGGGTTTAGGTTAGCCACCAAAGAGGGTTTAAAGAACCATCGTCCGCTCCTGCACCATTTTCATCACTTTACATCTTATACCCTGCTCAACCATCCCATTCCCGGACATTCTATTCCGCCATTACTAGGATGACCTTTCATGGTTATTAAGCATCTTGTCTTGTGGGAAGAAGGGCTAAAGGCCCAGGGGGGTATAAGCAGCTGGTAAAAAGATAAAGCCATAGGAAATGAAACCTAGAGATGTTTCGGCCAGGGATCCCCCTGCTAGAAGGTAATAAAAATCCTCTCGATAAGAAACTAAGGGACCCTAAGAAAATAATAATAATAATAAAAACAAGACTCCAATCCAAGAGGATGGGGAGGTCCCATCACGCTTCCATTATGTTCATAGGTATTTAGCAAGATGATATCGTTAATTATCCCAAGGTCACCAAGCCAGGCGCTGACTTTTGGTTGCATGGCTAAAGGAAAGAGGGTCTCATCACAGCCAGCCTTCATTTCCTTCAAGGAGATACCTGTAATCGGCCATAGCTCCGCCACCAAGCTGCTGGGCAAAGGTCCCTTCACGTAATCTTGAAGTAAAAAAAGGCACAAAGAAAGATAAGGTAATAAAAGGGCTTGGAAAATGCATCCATGATCGTACACAACTGGCCTCTACAAAGGCACCCATGACAACACCACTTCGTCTTATTTATATATTGTGACTGGACATTCCTTAAAACCATATCACCTCATTACATGGCTTGAATAATCCCTTTGAGGAAACTTTCCATCTCAGGTGGGTATTAGCTCCAATAGGTTGTCTTGTTGGTTGCCTTAGCTTTGTATAGTAGATCCTGTAGGTCAGTCTTTGAGATTTTAGATGATATGATAGGGATTTTCATGTATATGTTTGGATAACTTTAATGATGAGATATGATTTACATTGCTATATATCTGGGATCCATGGAGCCCATGGAGGGCGTGTAGTTCCTTGATGTGCGTGACCATGCCCTGCATGTGTACCAGAGGATCTTGGCAGACATGGGGAGATGATTAGCTCTGACCTCCATGGGGCTGAAGAGCTCCATCGATGGCTATTGTTGGGACATGTGAGTGTGGACAAGAAAGGATGACGAAAGCCCCCTTGCATGAAGAAGAAGAAGGACACCCCATCAGGACGCTTTGGCAGATTTGACCCATGGGACTGCTCCCTGGGTGCATGGGACGCATGGCTCCTCGATGGATAGGGACGCCACCCGTGACAATGGATCGCCTCGGAGTGTATGGCGGCAGGTCAGGCTTGTTTGCACACATGGCAGGGGCCGCAAGAGCCTCTGGGGCCAACGTTTTGCTTGTCGGATGATGATTATGCCCGAAGGGGCCAACGCCTCCCTTTAGGGGCCTGACGCCTCCATTTTAGCTCATTTTGCATTTTAGCATTTAATGTGACAACACTGAATAATGTTAAGCCTACTTTGTCGGCTGTTTTTCATGACCCATTTTGTTAATTAAAGGTCATGAGGATGATATAAATTGAGGACGTTTTAGCCTCATTTGACATAACAAACTTTGCTCTTTGTGAGAGACTATCTTTTAGCTTTTGTCTTGGTTACTTTTGTCTTTGGAGTTGAGGCTCAAGCACTTGGAGGATTATCTTTGGTATATGCATGGTGCTTTTATCATTGGAAGGTGTTACAACTTGGGTTTGATTATGCTCTTCATTGATTTGTAGGTAAATTTTGCAATGCAAAACTTCTTTATTGAATGGTTGTAGGTAGAATTGATTACTTTTATGGTTACATTGTTGTTATTTTGTTTAATCATTGAAACCCTAGGGAGCCAACACACATGCCAGGTTGTGGTCATGTCCCCATGGTAAAGCTTCTTGTTTAGCCATTGATTAAAAGAAGGTTTAGCTCAGCACAGCTACACTAGCCATTCTTTTTCCGAGTTAGATTTGAATTATAAGTTGAAGAAGGAAGACGCCCTAGGGTCTAATTTAGTTTACACCCAAGGGTTTTGACCTTAGGCCTTTAGAGAAAAGCCTTGTCATAGCCAGCAACACTTTTCAGCCCTAGACTTATAGTTTGAAGCTAGCCGCTTTGCCAAAGAGTCTTGAGGAAAGAGGGAGAGCATGAGGCCTAGCTTTAGCTGGCACCGTAATGAGCCTCCTCCCCCTTAGGGTTTTAATTTGGTGGCCATGCCATTGGTACACCATTAAACCTAACCCCTCTTGTCCTTAGGTTTAAGTCTCCAAGCCATTAGCTTCTCTCCATTGGACTCCATTAACCAAAGGCACTAATCTCCAAGAACAAAAACGTTAGGCTTTGTGCTAAAACAACTCTTTCAAACTCTCTTTATTTTGAAACCCTAACCTAACTCCTAGGCATCTAGATCTAACCCTAATTGATGATGTGACGCCCTGCCTTATTGCAGTTTGGACTAAAGTTGTGGTCAGACTCCATCTCTTGATAGCCATAGAGGTTTTGTGTTTCTTCATTGGTTGATTGTCAAAACGGGCCCACCCTTTGACTAGCTAACCTAAACCCTAACCAACAAAAATATATAGGTGATGTCACACTTGTTAAAACCTTGTTTGGCCTTTAAAAACGTTTTGACATTGTCATCTATTTGATAGACCTTGAGCTTGGATTACATCTATAAGTTTGTTTGTTAAAACGCTCTTCCATTATATCTCTCTTTAATCTTGACCTAATACTAGGTCGATGTCACCCTAAATGTGCAATAGAAAGTGACGCAAGAACAATATTTATATGAGCAGATTTTGTGATATTTATTGCATTGTGATAATACAAAGAATGCCAATATCTCTTGTGTGTGTATTTATTGAAGAAGTGACATAAAATATATAAGCTTTTATTGGTAAATTGACTCTCACAATAATTACTTTCACTAATGCTCATATGTATAAAAGATAGTCATTGATATTGGCCAGGAAGTACTCAACCACTGCAAAGACACTCTTTAGTTTCCATTTGTCTTGTCTCAAACAGTGCCATCCAAGCACACCTTCCTCTTGACTATCTCTTTGGCGGTAATCGGTGAAAGGAAACCATCATCTTGATCCTTTAAACTTTTAGACCTTCTTAACCCCTGTGACACTAGGGGCGTCTCCCTTTGGATTAGCTACCCTAAATAGAAAGAGCTCCCATCAAGGTGACAGTAAGGGAAGTCTGCTACGCCGGGCTTGAAGCTCCTTGACTCAAGCTACCTAAACCCTTCCTACAAACTCCAGGTGATAACACTTCATATCGGGACTTTGGATTTTGTTTTGTCATTTGTCATCCCATTTTATTTTCCATTCTTTTACCAAATGTGACTAACCTTGGGCCTTTAACCCCTTCTTCTCATAGGAGGATGAAGGCACGGATTTTTGGTGTACATAATAGCTATTTTCCTGAAGATAGGATAATGGAAGGAACATAGATGGAATGTGTTAAGTACTAAAGGGAATGGTACATTACCTCTATCAAGGCCTCACAGTAGGGCAATTCCCCCATTCCCCAAGAGTGACAACACTAGACTAGGGCACACATAATAGCCACCAAGGTGAAACAAGGAAAAAGCATAACTTCCAAGCATCATGATCCATTATTTGACTTCAATCCATGACTCTTCACCTAAATGCCTAATGTATTAAATATAACACTTTATATGAAATAATGACTAATGTACCTCATGAGTGTTGGGCCACCATCATCGGATGAACCATGTTGATCAAGTAAAATGAGCTTAGATGGATGAGTGGGAGGCATCTAAGGGGTTGTTGTCTCAGGAGAAGGTTGATCAACATCTCTGTGATCACTGTCTACAATGTGGATAATCATGAAGAATGATCTCCTAGTTACCTCCTAGGTGGAGAGGGGGTAATAAGTGTATCTATGATCATTAATACTTGGCTGAAAATGAATGTTTCAAATCTGTTATAACTGGTATAATACTGCAGATTCCTAGGTTTGCTGAGTTATTTATAGTTGCTGACAATTCCAAATCAATTTATAGATCCTTTAACTCCATGCCCAAATGGTCAAGGCACTTGTCTATTGAAATCACCAGTAGAAAACTCATTGCATAGCATAGCATTTTTTTATTAAATCTGAAAATTGTTTTAAGGGTTTAAAGGATAAATTTAGTGATCCTAGTAGGGAATCCCCCCATGTGTTGGAGAAGAGCTGACCTAAAGTGAGGAGGACAACCACCGAAGTGATGGTGGGTGGTGTCCTCAAGTTCCCCTAGGATTTGTACTTGGATTGGACTTATCTTTGGTGCATATTTTGGAGTTAACAAAATGGCGCTATTGTTGGGGACAAAGTCTCTTTGCTGGAATCTGTAGATTGGCCACATTGAAATGATGAGGCGCTCTTGTTGAAGATCTTTTCTTCATCTAGCAACTCCACAAAAGTTACAAAGATATATTTATGAAGAATATGATCCAATAAATTGCTTTGAACTAGATGATAAGTTCTTGTGGGTTAAACTCGTCTACACCAAAAAGCTTGAACATGAGCCTCATGTCAGACTTCATCTCAGGTTTGTCAAAGCATTGTTGGTGATCCCTCCATCAAAAAGGCTGGATAAAGGTTATGTTACAAAGCTTTACATTGATGCATGTGATCCACAATCTTTTTTTTCTTTTGAAAAGAATGAGCATTGACAATATAGAATCAACGTTCTTTGCTGCCCTAGAAATAAGGGGAGTTCTTAATAATCTTAAGAAGAAATATGGAATTAAGGTTTTGGAAAACAACTTAAGTCTAATTTGTTGGTTTATTTAGTCAGTGGTATTGGAGGAATCTTTTTGGTGTAGTGAATGAAAATCTCCTCATCAAGAGAAAACTTGTGGGTACTTTAGAAAAGCCAAACTCTAGAAAGATCATGAAGGCTTGCACGCTACTTATTCTTCTTATCCGGATGTGTTGATTGAAACTCAGCCTTTCCCTATAGAATAAAAATTGGGTAAAAGGGTCCAAGGTATGTGCGAAGATAAACCAAACCTCAAGAATATTCTTTGGTAAGGGACCAGTCCATTATTTTATCAAATGAGTTATTAGCCATTGACATTGCAGATACTTAATGGGGTGATCAAGTTCCTAAACACCTTGTTGCACCTAAAGAAGAAAAATGTAATGTGGGTCCTGTTATCCATCAAAGTTGCACTAGGATGGACATCCAGCGAGCCGCCAAAGTTTGAACATTATTGTTCAAAATTCAGAGTTCAGAAATTCAGCCGGTCATAAAGACCAACCTTTTTCCTTTTTTTTTACATTTCCATAAATAATTGTAATAAGAGATGTTGCATGATGAACTTGTAAAAGGTCTTAGCCACCTTAGTTCTAAGCATGAGTTATACTCTGGAGTGTTTTTTCACTTGTTTATTATATTTTGTCGTTCAAGCAATTTATAATTGATGAGTTTTTTCACTCAATCCCTCCAAAGCTGGAGTATATGCCCATGGTTAGTCCTAAGCATGGATCTAAGCCTAGTGTCTAATGTATATTACCATGCTAAACATACTCCTAGAGTCTTATGGAAATGTGCTAAGTCCCCCTTAAATTTTTTTAATTTTTTCAGTTAATTAAAAATTTGTCAGAATTCGGCAATTTTTAATTAAAAAATAAAGATGTATTAAAAAAAGTGGTACTAAGGGACTTAATATGCCATGGGGATGCTCATTTTTGGACCTAGAGCACCCATATTACCTAAGTACCCACTTAGTTGAGCAAAAATAGTGATTTTAATCACTTAAAAATCATTTTTTCTCAAAAAAACCAAAAAAGTCAAAATAAAATCAGAAAAATCAGCAAAAGCAAAAATCAAGAAAACATGTGGGGGCATGTTGGAGACAAAATAAAGCCTCAAAAGGCTATGTGGCAGCTAGTAGATAACTCTCATTGGTCAAAGCAATAAAGTGGGCAAGTTGTTGGTTGTTTTTTAGCATGTGCTCTAAAGGAAGTGCACCCCTCTTGGAGAGGTGGCGCATTCTAGAGAGGGCAGCCTACCTCTTGAGAGGTGGTGCCCCTCTACTTCACTATGGCTTCACAAGTGGCGAGTTGTGGGCTGTGGGGAGAGGTGGCAGCCCACTCCCTCACACTTGGCTGATTTCTTCTTCCACTTGGTGCGCCCCTCTCCTACACATGGTGCGTCCTCCTTCATTGGGAACTCCACCCATTGCCTATTTATTGAAGCATTTCTCCCATCACTGAGTTAGTTTGGAGCTTGGGAAAAATTGCTTGTTGTATCTTTGTTATTGAAATACTCTTTCTCATATTGGAATAAAAGAAGACTTTGGAGGTCAAAATTGGTGACTTGGTAGTGTGTGGATGCTTGTAACCATGAGGTGATGTTGTTTCATTATTTTTGTTGTTATATTGTGGTTTAAATTGGCCTTGTAAAGGTATTGTTGCTTACTTAGATAGGAATACTAAACTTGTTTGATTAGTAATCATTTTGTTTATCTATTAGCGAAATTTTCAATGCATCTTCGTTTTGTTTAACTAATTTTGTATTGAAGTCTCTCTTGTAGGTGGCACTTTTTTTCTAATCCTCTATTTTGCAAGGATTTGAAGTGATTGATGCTCTACTTGGAGATTAGTAGGATCTAGGTTGATGTTTCTATTTCTTTCAAAACATTTGAAGGAGATCCCTCCACATTTCGCCAAAGAAGGACCCCATAGCCCTGTTGTCATCCTAATACACACTTGCTAACGTGAGCTAAGTCTCGCTCACTTAGTGTGTCCTTGGAGGCACAATGCCTAGATTCTCAGTCCACACTGTCACCTTGACTGGAACCTCTTCCTTCTAGGCTTACTCCTAGGGAAGCCAAGGGGGGTTGTCCCTAGTTACTAGTTTGATTTTAAGATTAATGTTCTAGGAGTTAGTTTTAATTGGTTAAAGGCTAAAGGGAAAACTAGCCTAAGATGTTCAAGCAGCAATGCAAGTGCAAGTCTTAATCTAAATGAGAAACAGCCCTTTCCCTA
>SNQJ01S0176175.1:9415-19997 GCA_010110895.2 Picea sitchensis | reverse complement strand
CTCATGGGTAGGAAGGTACTGCACATGTACTGTTTTCCTCTACACCATGTCTCTGATATAGTGATATTTTATCTCGATGTGTTTTGATCTATCATGAAACACATGGTTCTCAGAGAGCTTCACACAGCTTTGGTTATCACAATGAATAGTAGTAGGATCCATCTCATGATCGAATAAATCTGTGAGAAGTTTGTGAAGCCACATTCCTTCACGGATTGCCACACTCAATGCTATGTACTCTGCCTTTGCAGTAGTCAATGCCACAAAGTTTTTCTTCCTGCTGCACCAGGAAATCATGGAAAACCCTAAACTAAAGAAACAACCAAAGGTGCTCTTCCGGTCCACTGCGCTCCCTTCCCATTCTGCATCGACATATCCGTTCAATCTCAAGTCTACACTGGAGGCATATCTCAGACCATATCCAACTATGCCTCGTAGGTATCTCAATACATGTTTTGTTGCTATCCAGTGAGTTTGTCTCGGTTGACTGATGAACTGGATAAACAAATTCAATGCATAGCATATATCAAGTCTGGTGGTAACCATATACATCAGTAATCCAATCAATTGTCTATACAAGTGTGGATCAATATCTCTTAAATCAACATCACTCGTTTTCTTCAAATCCATCACCATTGGTGTAGGCATGGATTTTCATTCTTTTATACCGAAATTTTTCAATATATCCACTGTATATTTTCCTTGACTCGAGAAAACCTCATTTGTCCTCTAGCATACATCTAGTCCCAATAAGTAATGCATCATGCCTAAATCCTTCATTTCAAATTTAGTAGCCATTGCTTGTTTGCATTCAACAATGAGTCTCTCTGAACCGGTGAGGAAAAGGTCGTCCACATATAGGACCAAGATTAAGCACTCGTTTCCATCAATGTGATAATATAGGTTTGGATCAACAGTACTCTTGTTGTATCCCAAACTCATTAGGAATCCATCTATTTTCTCGTACCAAGCACGATGTGCTTGCTTTAGTCCATACAGGGCTTTCTTCAACTTGCACACATGATATTTTTTGTGGTGTATAACGAATCCTTATGGCTGCTTGATATAAAATTCTTTCTCAATTTCACTATTGAGAAAGGATGTATTTACATCCATCTGATGTAGTTTCCAACCCATGGAAGCAATTAGTGCAATGATAGAACGGATGGAAGTGTATCGGGCTACTGGATCAAATGTCTCATCATAGTCAACTCCCTCTACTTGCGAGAACCCTCTGGCTACAAATCTCTCTTTTTATTTCTCGATACTTCCATCAGCTGCATGCTTGATTTTATAAATCCATTTGGAAGTCACTACAGACTTTCCCTCTGGTCTTGAAACAATATCCCATACATCATTTTTCAATATAGACTAATATTCTTCTGTCATGGTATCTTGCCATACCTATTCACTTGAAGCTTCCCCAGGACAAGAAGGCTCAGAGTCAATGGTGTGGCTCATGGTTGAAAGGTATCTTGAGAATATCTTTGGTCTCTTTCTCTCTCTGGTTGTCCCTTGAGGGGTTATATGTCCCTCTTCTTCCTGTAGAGTCTTTCGGGGACAAGGAAGCCTTTTATGTCCTACTGCAATATCTTTGGGCATGTCAATTGGAGAAACTGGATCAGATGGAACAATTGGATCAACTGGAACAACTGGATCAATTGGAATAATGTCTATCTCCCTCTGAACTACTGAAGGGAGAGAATGCATTGTCTCACTATCAATTTCCATCTGAGATTCTCTGGATCTTTGGAAGGCTATCTCTTATTCAAAAGAAACATCTTTGCTTATCTCAATATCTCTTTAACCAAGAATGTAGATCAGATATGCCTTCGAAGATTCACTGTATCCTACAAATGTACCATTTCTCCCTGAAGGGTCTATCTTGGATCTCTTCTCTTTGGGTACATGAAAATATACTGGGAACCCAAATATCCTGATGTGTCTAATCTCAGGCTTCACTCTAGTGAAGGCTTCTTCTGGAGTTATGTTCTTCAAGATCTGACGAGGACTCTTGTTCTGAAAATACATTGTTGTCATGCATTCTTCTTCCCATAGAGTCATAGGTAGACTATGATCATGTATCATTTCTTTGGTTTCCTCGATGATAGTTATGTTCTTCCTCTCTACAATCCCATTTTGCTGAGAGTTGTAAGGAACTGTGAAATCCCTCTTGATCCCTTCTTCAATATATAAATTGATGAAATCCTTGGGGGTGTATTCTCCTCTGTTATATGATCTTAGTACCTTGATCTTTCTTCCGGTCAGTTTCTCAACCTGAGCTTTGAATTCTTGAAATTTTGCAAGGACTCCATCCTTGTTCTTTAGGAAGTAAATCCAAGTTTTTGGAGAGTGATCATATATGAAGAGTACATAGTATAAATACCCATTCATCGAGGAAACATTCATTGGTCCACACACATCTGAATGTATCAAGTCCAAGATTTCCTTGGATATATTGTCACTTCTTAAGAAGGACCCTTTAACATTCTTGCCAAGAACACAACCTTTTCAAACACCTTTATGTTGAATATGTATATCTAGTAGGCATGTTACCATTTTCCCTAGAGCTGGGAGAGCTCTATAATGAATGTGAGAAAGCCTTCTATGCCATAGCTCACTCAAGTTGATAGTGTCATGTAACAGGGCCTTGACTGATCTGATGATTAATTTCTACATGATGCTTTTTCTAACACCAATACCTTGGCTAAATTTATATGTGAGTCTTTGTGCCATTCAAGAACTCTTCCTTTTGAAAAGGTAACCTTGTAGTCTTTGTCTTCCAAGGAAGAAATAGAGACAAGATTCCTCTTCATTCCAGGTACATATAGTACTTCACTTAGTTGAAGTTGCATATCTGAATCTAGTTGAAAGGTAGAAGTTCCAACCCATTTCAAATTATATATAGCATCGTCTCCAAGGAAAACATGTAGATGTGTCTCTTTCTCAACAAAATTTGTTAGGTTATCTCTAAAACCGGTCATGTGCTTGGAGGCACCACTATCAATTAACCAAGCATTATCATTAGTAGGGACCATACCTGAGAGTGATGAGATGTTGATGTCTTCATCTCCTTGAAGTCTTGGCTTCCAGCAACTAATTTTTCTTGAACAACCAAGATTTTCTTCCATCGTGATTATATTCGTCATATTTTTAGATTCTTCACAAACCCTTCTCAACTGGGCTAGAAAACCTAACAGCTAGACTAGGCTAGCACTTTTAGGTTTTTTTGGGCTTATGACTACCAACAATAAGCCTTGAAATATAGGAGAATACTGGTGAGATTAAGAACTTCTTCAATGAGTTGTAGAAACCCTAATTCTGAAATTTCTATAGAAATTAGCAAAACCCTAGCGCCAAAAAGTCAAAATGCTCGTAAATGGAATCTGAAGCTTGTTGGAGGTGTGTTGAAGGATGCCATACACTCCTATGCACTTTTTAACCCTAACTTCCAAGTATCAAGTGCTGAAACACCTCAGAAAGGAAGGTCGTACAAAATTTCTGGAAATCCTAGGAGGGCCGTACAATTTTGCAAAAGTGAGAGGATGACTAGAATTTTCTTATGCAATGGGTTCTTCAAGACCTATGGTTTGATACCATGTTGATTTTGAATATTCTAGGCTCAAGCATGAAGGTCATTCCAATTTTATCATTTTAATTGAACCATAGATAATTGCAGTTTCACCATTTACAATTTGTTGCAACAACCAATATCACAAGAAGAAGTTCCATGCACAAGTATACAAGAAGTATCCTGGGAAACCCTTCTCAAAAAGGGAAGAAAACCAAGTCAATCCTTTTCTATATTCTTCAAGAGAAATACCTCCCACACCATAAACCTAACACACAAAAGGGTGCTCAAAAATCCTATAAGACTAGCGCCCAAGAGAGGTGCCCACTTCAGCTCAAGAACAAGTACTTGCTGAAATTTCCAAACTCACACTTGTGTTTTTGTTCCTCAATGGAGAATTTACCTTTATTTATATTAAACCGAGCATATCAAAAGTAGTGTCTATTGGCACAACATGGCCGACCTCAATAACTCACAATATAATTAATAATTACCATATGAATTATCTTTTACCTTAATTATCTTTCACTTTATGGTGGGGCTGACTTATACCCTTTACATCACAAATAGGGTTACAGGTAAGTATGACTCTTGAACAATATAGCAAGGGATCTCATACACCCACTAGTGCTCAACCACTAGGGGCACATCTATCTGTGCTTAGCCATAGGGATGTCCACATCTCTATGTCACTGTGTCTCACATGAGAATCACACTCACTAGTGCTCAACCACTAGGATCACGTTCATCTGTGCTCAGCCACATGCACATCCAACTCATTAGATCTCTTTCTCACTGCGTCTCATAGGAGAATCATTTGGAGTATCACATCATCTCAACTCTCTATATAGAGGAGACCAGTACATCATTTCATCTCTTTCTCAGAGAGAACGACACACCCAACTCATGGGCTTCCTCACCCCACAAAGGGGAACACAACGTTGCATGTCTGTCTTAGAGAGGAACCACACACACAAATCATGTGCTTCCTCACCCCACACAGGGGCACACAACATTCCATCTTCATCTAAGAGAGGAACCACACATCCATATTATGGGCACACCCAACTCATGGTTTCTCTCTCAGATCGACTCACTCAGTCTATGTCTTGGAGGATGTCTCACACAACTATAATCATCAACACTTATGAGCCGTGGGGGTTCGATTCCTTGGCGATCTAGATCTGTGATGTTACTCTGGGGGAGTGAAATGATTACAATGAGGATTTTATGATGGATGTTGAAGTGTACGTGAGGATTCTGAGGAGGGTTCATTACTACATCAACTATGCAACACTGGTTGCTAAACGAGTTCCATGTCTGCCTCGGTTTGGGAGGTCTTATTACCCTCGGAATTGATAGAGGGAAACAGGGCCTACCAGGCCCTATCACAGAAGATGCACTGCTATCACTCGATCCAGGTATTACACGAGCTAAGATTCACATTGATTCCTTGTTTTTGACCTTTTCTAAAACCTTACTATGTACCACATTTTATTTTCCAGAGAAGTAATCTTATCTGTGTGTGTGCGAGCATTATTGAGTTTTGATGGTTAGCAGGAAGTTGTATCACCTGCATTATTTCATAACTATTCCATAAGTTTTGGTTGGTATTTACGATTTATCGAGTTTGGCATGTATTTATCAGTGAGAGATGGGCAATTTCCTCAATAGCTTGAGGTTGATAAATTCCCATTAGCATAAATGATCATGTGTAGTCTGAAACTCTCGCGATATGTTGCAATCTTACTCTAGTCAATTCCTTGAATCGTCGTATTTAATTTGAAAAAACAAATTATTCGAAATAATTGCATTAGATGGAAGAAGTGATCTCGTTTAAAAAAAATTCTTTTGCATTTTTTTATTTTACAACAAATAATTGCACGAGAGAGAAGGGATATTGGATATTGATTGAAAAAATAGAAACTCTTCAACAATTTTGCATAAATTAAAACTAAGATAGAACCATCCCACAAACAAGAAAAGATATCGGAAAGCCACTGACTTTTGTGTTATTGATCATTTTCTTTATTGATCATAAATATCATGAGATTGAATCTATATGAAAATTCATAAATATCATGATAATTAATCTATGCCCCGTGTGAAGCTCAAGATTGGATGTGTTTTAAAACTCATGTCAAATTATTGATAGAAATCACTTCAACACCAACATAAAATATTTTTAAAGAGAGTTTCATGACTAGTTAATAGGTTTTAATAGTGTTTAAGCGCGGTGGAATTGGTCCATCAGCCTACGTATTGTGTCTAAAGGCAGAAGAGTCAGTCACACATCTTTTTGTAGACTGCCAGACCACCCAATTGATCTGGGGCAATATCCTCACTTCTATGGGAATTGACAGTGAGTGGAAGAGGGCCACCATAGAAGAAAACCTAAAATTTTGGTTCTTAAATTGCCAAACCATAAACACTTACCCTTTTTGATTATGTGGGAGATTTGGAAATATAGAAACAAAATAATGTTCGGAAACCAGTCCTTGAATGTCCCCGGGCTTTATAAGAAAATTCTTACCTCCACACAAGAACATCCACATAAAGAGGAAGCAGATAAAAAAGAAGTACTACTAAACCCAGTCTACTTCAGTAACAACCCTATTGGTTTCTTTGATGGTGCAGCATCAGCAGACAAGTGTGGTATAGGTATTTACTTAAAAATCACACCCAGACACAACATCCAAGCACATTTTGCTGGAGGAATAGGGAACAATATGAAAGTTGAGTTGATGGATTATGGGGACTCCTACTTCTTGCCACACACTTCTCTTTCAAGAATTTAATGGTGGCAGTGGACTCAAAGGTCACCATTGATTGGATAAGTGACAAAGCCAATCTAGATCTAATCTATCTTAGCCATTGGAAGGATAAGATTAGTTCACTAAAGAAAGGCTTTGAAACATTAAACTTCATGCACATTCACAGGCAGTTTAATAAAATTGCAAACATCCTATCCAAGAAAGATCTCAAGGATAAACCAGGGTGGCTATATTTTGAAGAGAATGTCAATGAAACTATAATTAGAGACGAGAAACTCCATATCCTATAAGGTGACATCAACTAGAATTACTATTGGGATATAAAGTACAATAGATAAATAAAGTAACCTTAGGTTTCAGCCGGAGCAGAAAAGGACTATTTCATTCATGGACGAAATGTCTAATGTAATTGAAAGTTTCATTTCATTCTAATAAGAAGAACAGTGGAACTGTTTTTTTCGTGTGAAAAAACTAGTTAATAGGTTTTCCTTTTTCACAATGCACACTTTATGTTCTATTCAGATCACTTACTATTAGAAAAAATAGAGTGAGCTTCACAACTAGTTAACGTTATCCAATTTGATTTTAAAAACTTTGGATATAACTTCCAAATTATATCATCTTTATCACTTTAAATTTAGTATTCCATTGTGATTTTTCAGATTATACCATTATTATCACTATGAATCTACCAATCCAATAAAAAATAATATTGATCAGAGTGCTTGAGAATAATGAACATGGAACATGTATCTATTTTACAGCATTGAATGACATTGAATTGAACAATAAACACATTAAATCCATTATCCACATGCAAAGACATTGAGGGACATTATAAAGGATTTGTTAATGTAAGTTTTTGAATTTAAAATATATAAATTATTTTGGAAAATATTGTGTTTTAGATTTTTTAATATTAGATATATATATTATAATTTAAAATAAAAAATAAGATATGGAAATTTGATTCCAAATGTTATAGAATATATAAAAAGTATTTATTCAAAAGTTTCAAAATTAATGATAAATCTTTATTTAAATCTAAATACTAAATATCATATAATTAATAATTATGTTTATTGGTCTAAGAATTAATTGTTCACATTTTTGTATGAACAAATTGTGATAATGTACATTGTGTTTAAGATTGAGTTTTTCTTTTTAATTTTTTTTGAGTTTCTAAGGAAGATAATTGTATTATGAAGAATTTTGTAATATTTTATTTTTTATAAATATTGATTAAAGATGATTGTGTTATAAATTTTGTAATATTTTATTTCTCATAGATATTGATTAAACAAATCCATATGCTATAGAAATGTAATGGGTTATGAATTAAGTGGTAGGGTGTTGTGTTATTGAATTAAGTAATAGGTAGAGATTGCATTGCAATTGTTGTTATGGTTAAATTTAACATTATTTATAGTGTGCTATTGAGTTTAGTGATACTTAGACTGTATTTCAATTATTGTTATTGTTAGAATTAGCACTATTTAAATAATTTGAAGTCCTTTCCTTGTAAATTATTAAAATGTGCAATGTGATGGTTACTATTCAATATTTTGAGGAGCTAATTCGAAACCTTTCTATTGCCAATTGTTAAAATGTACAATATGATGGTTAGTATTCAATATTTTAAGGAGTGTTAAATCCGACATGGATTAAGCACAATGAAGTGAGTTTTATTGAGGTTGGAATATAATCATTATGAAATGAGTTTTATTGGGGTTGGAATATATGACTAGAAGAAGGAAAATAACTCCAAGGTACAAAGAACGTACAATGAGACACATATAGAAGATAGTGTAACTTGGATTAAGAGCGAGCAATATCCATCCCGTTGCAGAGTCTTTAAGACACTTCAGACTAGATGCTCGTGCAACCACACTCGTGTGCTTCATACCTTCTCCCATCCATGCTCTCATTCACATTAATCCTGACATGCAATCATGCTACCATCTATATCCATCCCACCATGCATCCATGCTCCTGTCGCTCCTTTTCCGACTCTCATCGACCACTAATACTAAGCGTCCAATTCACCAAATGACATGACACAAACCACCATTAACCCCTGAGGAGACGTGAGGATATGCCCCCATCGGGCCGCCTGGTCGCCATTTGAATGATGATGGATGGAAGTACATTTACATACCAAAAATATTAATTGTAAATTGATGGTTTTTAATGCAACATTGTCGCCCAATGACCATTTAAATTTCATCTCGGTGCTCCTTCGTTGGCTCTCCAATATTGCTCTTCGAGACTTGTTCTGCAACTGTTGAACCTTCCTCACTGCAAATCTATCCAATTTAGGTCCCAAGTTGCTCAACGCCACCAAATCAAGCCCATGGCACATGTTTGTGTGTGGTCAGGTGAAGAAAAATAGGCATAATACGTTCTTGGAGATGGAACTGGAAAATATCGAATACATGGAGACAAGCAGCGAGAAGCCTGTGTGAAGCATCGACCACATTTTCCCGTATGAATACATCTGGGGATATCCTATTATAACTCTTATCTACCAAAGGGAGCAATCGATCTCATAATGGCTGATCCAACCAACATCGTGGTCTATCGTCTATGCTTTGCTTCAAAATAGGATTTTTTTGTCCGGTGCCCAGAATTGGGGAAGTGATTTGTGCAATGGTACATTTTCATATGTTAATTACCAGTTAGCAATAAGCATGTCTGAAATATTGATAATCACTCATTTTGGTTCTCCATGTGCAGAGTATGTGCCATATGCCAATGTGAATATGAAAGTGGGGATACAATCATGTCCTTAACTTGTGCCTATGGTTTCCATCATCCATGTGGGTCAGGGTGGATTCTCAGCTACTTATAGGTATGCCCTCTTATTTGTAATTTGGATGTTGCTAAGTAACATGAAGTTTGGTGATTTGAATTAGTTGTTCAAAATTGTAACCGCTTCTCAATTCTTTTCACATCCTTGAACAAACATGTATAATAAATAAATTGTGAATCTTTCTATAACTCTCAATCCTTCTGACGTGTAAATATCATTCAAGGTCAAAAGATTTATTTTTCCTTAGAATAAGAGATATTGTAAATTAGTACTCACAATATTCAATAATGAACTACCCCTGCATTCTTAACCATGTTGTATTCATGAAGTTCAAGTAGTTTTGAATTCTCTTAAAACATAGGCTTGTCTACAGTGGATTTTTTAAGATCTGTGAAGAGTCCTAAAACTTTTATATAGGAATCTACAGTGGATTTTTTAAGATCTGTGAAGAGTCCTAAAACTTTTATATAGGAATAATGTTGTGTGGTTGTGTAAGAAAAGAACCATGAATAAATTCCAAATTTTTGGCAATGAGATCCCAGATTGTTCATGTCCAATGGACGACAAAAATGTTTGGTTTAAAGTAAAGGTCCATTGGATGTTAATCCATTTGATGGAAAAATGGTTTCCAAAAATATTAGTTTAAATAATTAATTGTTCATCAATCCATTTGATGGATAGATGGATGTGGAAAGGCTAAGATAGGTTTGTTGGGACAATGGATGGATGTGGAAAGGCTCAGACTAGTTTGTTGGGACAATATTTATTAGAAACGTATTTAATATATTTCATTCAATTGAAGAGATGACAAGAAATTCCTTGCCCGGTTATGGAAAAATTTCAATCCTCGTGGGTAGTGGGTAGTAAGGACAATGGATACTAAAACCCATATTACATATATTTAACTCAATTAAAGGCAACAAGAAATTCCCTTCTCTTTTACTGAAAAAACTCAGTCCTATGTTAGAAAGAGTTGGAAGATGACAAGAAATGTCTTGTCTTGTTATGGAAAACGTTGGTTTGTTGGGATAGTGGTTATTAAATCCATATTACATATCTTTCACTCAATTGAATATGAGAGGAAATTCTCTTCCTTGTTTTAGATTATTTAAAGATTCATTATCTTTTACGAACTGATGTGTTATCTGCATTTCTTGATACCTGGAACATTAAAATTATTTTCAGATTTAGGAATGTGGTAGAGATCCTTTCATATAGCGATCATTTTGTGGCTCACATTGATTTGAAGACAATCATTTGAGTAGCTCACATTGATTTTAAAATTTGACAATCTACAAATAAATGGGGAGGACATGGATACATGCTAATAGCTTCTTGAAGGCACATGTATACATTATATTAGATTCTCTTAACGTGAATCTAAGTCATCTCTATTGACCTTAAGAATAAAAATAAGAAAAATGT
>SNQJ01S0176174.1:8030-19997 GCA_010110895.2 Picea sitchensis | reverse complement strand
AGGTTCCCTTTGGATGATCCATCAAATTTTACCTTGATAAAGTGCACTGGAGGGGAGGACCATTGGGAGGGACTGTCCCCTCGAGGAGAATTACAAGGAGGAGGGAGTAGACTTTGATTTTTGATGAGTTTCCAATTATTCATGTTGCTTTGTTCTTGGGTGGGGCAAGTTAAGTCCACCTCAGACCACTGCTGCAAGATGATTGTTTCTGTTATGTTGTGACAAATCAGGGTCCATCCATGATGCCAATTTCTCTGGGTATTCTTAAAGATCCATCGATTTTTTTCCTTCCAGAGTTTCCAAAGGATAAAACTAGGGAGCAGCTTCCAGATGCGATTTAGGACCGGTGACTGAAAAGACACATCTCTCCATTCTTCGATAGTGTTTCTTATGTTGTCCCTCTTACGATTTGAAGTGTGCATGATGGTCGCGTAATGATCCCAAACTTTGGTGCTAAAGGGGTAGGTGTTAAGAAGGTGATTCATGGTTTCTACCTATGCCAAGCATAGAGGGAAAATGGATGACCCTATAAATCCCATTTTAGTTAGATTATCCCAGGTGAGAATGCTTTTATGTGCCACCAACCAAAGGAAGATGGATTTTTGGCCAGTGTTTCAGAGACCATATCTTATACCAAAATTTCCTCAGGGGAGGGGGATTGAGATTGGCATTTATGTCATAGGCCTCTTGGATGTTAAAAGTGCCCCTTGGTGAGCGTCCCCAACGTAGGATGTCCTCACCTTGCATGATGGGAATTTTCCTATGTGTTGATCATGTTGTGATAGGGATGAAGGTCCACCTATGCTTCAACATGTAGGTCTTCTTTATTGGACTTCCAAAATCTCCAGGTGGCATTCGTAGGGTTGTCCCTCCAATAATCTACCACTTTTGTCAGTCCTACTTGAGTAGTTGAGGTGCAGAAGGTAACAACCCATTCTTGTTGCGCTAAAATAGGTAACTATTTCCATGAATCGTTCCAGAAGAGGGCATTCTGACCATTCTATATTTCCCAAAAAGTGTGATTGACTACAAGGTGTCGATTTTTATTAGCAGTTGTCTATATCAGAGAGCCTAGGGTGTCTTCCTTCCAGTGAATGTGGATTTTTTCTATTGTGTTGGGAGTACACTTTGCTATAGTAGGAAAACCCCTCTATGGACTACACCAAGGTTCTAAAGTGCAGGCAGAGCTGACCATCTAAAGTCTCCTACTTTTTATCAACTATCCCATCATTACCCCACAATCATACACAAAAGACAAAGTATAGGGATCTGGTAGGAATACCTTGAACTCCGTGTCGAGTGTCGATCCCTTTGCACTCAGTTGTTTCCCAACTGCAAGTCTCCTCCCAAGGCTGACCTACATTCACCAAAAGACAAAAAAGAAACTACAAGCATGCATTCTACATATGGATTAGTGGGTTAGACATCATAATCAAGAAATGTAAACAAATCACGAAGATTGAAGACATCATTTGGTGGGGCAGAAAAAATACTTCTTTATATTAATCTCCCAAAATTCATTTACAACATGAGACTGACACTGCTCCTCGAACTCGGTCCTGGGCTCCTCTTCACCATGCACCAACTGCTTCCACGTATTCTTCTCCTCTTCAGTTCTCTCTAGAGAAATGGCAAGGATTTGCAAAGGAGGAAGAAGGAATTCTGGCTCAAACTCACAATGTGGTTGCAAAATATTGGGGCAAAGGGGGAATATTGAAATGGGTAGAGTTTCTATGCTCTCGTGATTCTTCTTGGAATGGGGCCCCAACAACTTATTTTATAGACCAAAAGAGATAGTAATGGTTGGGGTGACTGGCTATGGGTAGTCAACTGGTTAGGTAATGGCACGAAGCCTGTATTCCTTTACAATTTTCATTTTTGCACTTTTTGTGAGTGTACGCGGGTTGTAGTGGTGCAACAAGCATGTGTACGCAATTAGTAGTGGTGTAGGGTGCATACACCTTCAAAACAATGGTTTTTAGAAGAGTTGTTTAATGATGGCTTGGCAAAAATAGCGAGTAAGATGGCCTGATGTCAGGTATGCATGTTTGGTGCAATTTAGGGTTATAACATATGCACCCTAATGTGTGAGGTCAGAAGAGAATTTGATGGCCAAAATAAATTACAAATCTTCACCAACGTATGAAGAAAATGATCCTAGCGACCAGAGTTTAGGAGGTGCCATCTACAAAATAACAATTTGTCTCACCGAGGTGGGCATACCCATGCTCAAGATGAATTAAAAACATGTCTGCCAATCAAATACATTGTAAATCCATGTCATATAACTATATAAAGTGTAGCCACGAGCAATACACAGCGGATCTACATCTCAAAATCAAAATATATACATGTATAGTATCCATATTTAAGAAGCCAATGATGCCTGATGGCTAGAGATGAGGTCTTTAGATCTTGAGAAACAACTTAAAAATCTTCAAAACTCGGGTAGGAGTGTAATATCAGTGTACAACTTCACTACCCATAGGTCTTCGACGACTCATCGGGAACAGACAAAAAGATCTTGGTGATCAGGTGGAGAACTTCATTGATTTTGAGCAATGAACTGATTGGACTTTCGGAGTGGCTGGGCATGAGGACAAGAGACAAAGTACAGAAGGGCCAACTCAAGTTTAGTAAAACTTCCCTTGGACAAAAAAACAACGAAAGATGAGACTCAGGCAACATGGTATTGACATAAGTTCATGATGCAGAATGCAATGCGAACTCTCCATATGTTTGGAAGGATAACCAAATGGAGGAGGACACAACTCTATGTAGCGAGAACAAATTCCTAAGGTCATATTGAATCCTAGATCTTGACGAACAAACAAAAGGATGTGCTTTGTCCAAGGGCGACTCATTGTGCTTTCAACAAAAGAAAATAGTTTTCCCTTCTTCTTTTTGGGGTATATTTGATTTTTTTTTGTCTTTTTCAATAATTTTGGAAATCTTGAAAAAGAATAAAAGAATGCTACATTACAAAGGAGGAACTAGTGTCGCAGACATGCTAGTTCCAAGCACAAGGAACACACTGATGCTCAGAACAAGGGCACATATGTAGGAAAAAGACACTCGGGGAAAATCCTCCATGGGTCAAGGTGTCAAGATGCAGAGGCAAAGTGCTACAAGGCTTGTGTATAAGGCATGCTTCAGATGGTTTAGTTGAGAGCAACATGGAGCCGAAGTTAGGCCAAAGACACATGAATGAAAATGCGATTAATAAGACACAATGATAATGTCCTTTGATGCAATTTTAACAAGCCCAGAGAAGGTAAGATTGACGATTTTTCATTTTTTAGAGAATTTGAAAAAGCGTAAAAGGAGACTCCACTGGGGTGCCTTTTTCGAAGGTAGTCTAGTTGGCTCAAAAAAGGGGTAAAATAGCACTGAATAGACGTCTATTCAAAATCAGTTTAATGAGTGTGACAAAGACAAGATCACTTGAAAATCTTTTCATATTTAAGGAGTCTAAAAATAGCTTAACAATGGACTCCGTAAGGGATGTTCTTTTGGATCAATTTAATGAGTGTGAAGAAACAAGGTCACTCGACCATCTTTTCAATTTTAGGAAGTCTGAAAAAAGATTAAATATGGACTCCGTGGGGGTTCCTTTTTCGTAAATTTAGTCCCTTAGGCCCGAAAAAGGGTTAAATTTATACCTGAGAGTACTCTTATAGAGAACCGAGGCTCCTAGAGTATACCTTTGTTTGTACATTTGACCATCTAGACCGAAAAAGGGGTAAACTACCACTGGATAGACGTGCCTTCGAATTTTAGTTTGGCGAGCGTGAAGGGCAACAAGATCATTCGACTATCTTTTCATGTTTAGAGGGTCTGAAAAGGGATTAAAGAAGACCAGTTTTTGTTTGGGAGTCCTTGAGGGTGACGTCAAAAGCAATAATGAATCATGGAAGTGAGGCTGAAACTCGTAATCAGGAAAAACTAAAAAGGACTCCCGAGCCTATAATCATTAGTGACGGCATGGACACTAAAAATGCAACCAGGATCTACCTAGGGCATCCATGTGAAGGTAGGCTCTACCACTAAATTGCGACACTTCTAGAGTAGGAGTGAGAGTCCTGTGTCGCAATTCGGTGGGATCGATCCTATGGAAAAGAGAAAAAGACAATGAGGTGCAACAAGTGGAGGTGGAATCCTATCTTACATGCATAAAGTTGGAAAAATGACTTTTTACCAAAAGACCTTTAAAAATGACCCAACTCTCAAAAAGTTTCCAAATGCCCAAAGTAACATGTATCGTAACATCCCCGAAGAGACTCAAGAACCATACTAAAAAAATTTCAAGCTAGAAAAAATGACAAAAAGGGTCCAAAAAATGACAAAAAAGGGGCCAAAAGGTCTATAAATAGAAGCTGACAGATCATTATCACCATTGTAAATTGAGAATTGACAAGAAAGTAAAAAAAAACCCTTTGCTGAAAGAGTTGATTTCGAGAGATTCAGTGGATGAAACAAACTTCCGCTTGGACCAAGTAAGTACAAACTAGCCCCTCCTGCCTTTCATTCTTCCTTTTTTTGCATTTCTTTTTGTTTTTTTGGGGGGGCTATGAACTTTAAAGAGGTCGGCCTTGCATGTACACGGGTTGTCCAAGCACAACCCACGTGTGCACAGGGGCAGAATATAATTTTCCCTCGTACACATGCGACTGTCGCGAAGACAACCCACGTACACCCTCCAATAAGTGGAAAAATAAAAAGGCAAGAGTTAACTCCCCATGACTTTGTCATTTTGTAGGATGTATGTTCATTGGAGAGAGAGAGAGCATGAGGACATTGATTTTTTGGTCTCAGAAGACCCTGCTGCTGTCGCTGTTTTATCACAATGTGGGTTGTTAAAATTCTTCCAGTGTTCGTTTATGAGGGCACAACCTAGGTTGCTGAATGCTTTGATAGATTACTAGCATCCTAATGTAGAAGAATTTATGCTCGAGGGGTAGTCGTTGACTCCAATGACTGAATACATTTACTTCCTGACTGGTCTCTCAAGGAGAGGGGATCTAGTCAACTTGTGTACTTTCCCCTCGAGCCTCACAACATTGAGGAGTTGATTGAACTCCATTGTGAGGCTGGTACTGAGAAAGTAGGTTCTCAGGTTCCTATACACAAGATCAACAACCTATCACTAAAAGTGATAGTTCTACTTATTGGATGGATCACTGGATCCACGGCTTTACATCAGGCCTTCCGGGCGCACATGCATTGTGTGGTGCAGTGCTTAAATGCATAGTTTTTTGACTGGAGTACAACCATGTTGGATTGTATGAAGAGACAACTAACAGAGTGTCAGATACGAGAACACCAAAACATCGGTTTCAAGATTGTTTTATGTTCCTTTTTCTTCAAGAGGGTACCCAGTCTCAATCCTTGAGAGACAATACGAGGGCACGTGGCCTCTCTCCTAGTGCTATACAGATGGGTGACATTGTTACCACGACAGGGGGGAGGGAGAACCATCGAGGCCTTCGATGATAAATTTTTTGACTGGTGGTCTCAACAGATTATGGCTATAGAGGACTACCCCTATGCTGGGATCGACTTCTCCAGGGATCTTGATATGCCCGTACCTCCCAGAGTAGAGAGAGGAGAGTTAGGTATGTTTGTTTTTTCAAAGTTATTTAATTTTTATTTCTTTTTGTATATATCATTTTTATGTGTACCAGAGTATCTAACAACTATTGATCTGTTATGTACATATGTGGGACCAGTGCATCCAGTAGACTTCTCGAGGACCAAGCGACCTCCTCGACTAGATGTAGGACCAGGCGTAATTGTTGGACCAACAACAACAAGAGGGGGGCCTCTAGCTGGAGAGGCTGAGAGAGTATTGAGACGGGTGGAGAAGAACCTCACTGCACTCACTTGTACAGTCCCTATGGTGGAGATCAAGGATCTCCCACCATCATGCAACCTCATGTAGTTGGGGTGCCACGGACCTAGGTCCAACTCTTCTAGTGTTTGGAGAATGTCGTTGTTCACTATGGTAGGGACAACAGGCTCCACCCTTAGCTAGACTGGACTACTTACGTGCCGAGGGAACTCTTTGTATATTTTTGAGGGCATAAGCCCCATGACTGGACATATTTTTGAGGCGCTTGCGCCCACTCATGTACTTTGATATTTTTGATATATTTATACATATTTACATCTTTTTACGTCTTATGGATTACATATATTTTACGAATGTATTTACATGTCTAGGTGTGTGATTTTTATTACATGTGTGAAATATGCCATTCTAATACATGATTAGCTAGAGTGTCTGTGATTTGATTCAATCTCCTAGGAACATGGAGATATGTAATGTAATCAAAGCTTCATTCTAAAGGACGTACCCTAAGGAATCATCAGTGTAGAGTAGGATTGTAAATGAGGTAAACCCCATTTAACTGGGACACAACCAGTTGAGCATCTAAGTAGACCCGAAGGTGAGAGATACCATGCGACAAAGCATCACGACATAACTCTAAGACTGTGTTGTATTCAATGACATTGTTTGTGGCGTCACCTAAACAGATACCTTCTGAAGATAACAACTAGCCCTGAGGTGTGAAAATCACCCAAGTTGCGGACGCAAGCCTCCAAGTGTGCTAGCTAGCACCATCCAGAAATCCAATGAACACCTCTTATTCACTTGACATATGCCACAGTTAAAATGATGACATCAAAAATGACACGTCCATAAAATGAAAAAGAAAAAAAATAAGAAGAAAATGTATAAGAACTATACATATGTACAAGAAGTCATCCAAGGTGACCCAACTACGAGTAATAATTCTTGAGGTAGAGCCCATTTCTAGGCTCCACCAAAGCATTTCCCTCAAAGTCTACCATATGATAAACACCTTTCTTTAGAACCTCCTTCACCATGAAAGGTCTGAACCACATGGGTTTGAACTTGCCTGCCCCAGGGGATCCTTATCTTGGTCATACACTAGGACAAGGTCGCCTTCAGATAAAATCCAGGGACGAATGAACCGATCACACTGACACTTGAATTTTTGTTTGTGAGCCATGTTAGCCAAGGCTGCATCCCGACGCTACTCATCAAGCTGCTCAAGATATAATAAACGCTCTTCAAGTGGTGAAGTGTCTGGAAATAACTGTACTGCCAACTTTACAGAGGGGATCTGGCACTCTATAGGCAAGACTGCTTCCAGCCCGTAAACGAGTTGAAAAGGTGAGAAACCGGTTGCAGTCTTAACAGATATTCGATAGGCCCATAATGTCGAGTACAACATCAAATGCTAATTTCACTTGGCTGAATTGATCATTCATTGTAGAATAGTCTTAAGGGATTTATTCACAGCTTCCACCTAACCATTCGCTTGTGGGTATTAGGGTGACAAATGTTCTTGTCTCAACCCAAGATTTGACGTTAACTCAGACATCATTTTATTCTGAAAGTGACTACCATGGTCAGTGACAATCTCTCTCGGGACGTCGAACCTTGCTATTATCCGGTTAAACAAAAAGACAGTTGTTGTCTCGCCATCATCTTTAAATGTTGGCATAGCCTTGACCCACTTTGTGAAGTAGTCTACTACTATGATTATATAATGGTGCCCCCTTTCTGAAGTAGGGGTGCATGTAGTGTAATCAATCCCCCACTTGGTGAAGGGACCAACTGTGATGACGGGAAACATGGGAGTGGGGTGTGCCCTCATCTTCCGAGAGAAGATATGACACAGGTGGCACTTCTTGATGGATTCAACACAATCTTTGATTAATATCGGCCAAAATTAACCAGCTCGTAGAATATTTTGGGCTGTTTCCAACCCAGACAGATGACCGCCACATGCTCCAGTGTGGAAATCGTTAAGCATGATTTCTTCTTCTTCATGAGTGAGACACCAACGAAGGATGCAATATACACCTCAACGATACAAAGTGTCCTCGAGTATGAGATAGTTCTTGGCCTAATGGTAGATACGACGACGCTCATCATGGGAAGAAGAGGTGGGGCACTTCAAATTCTAGAGATAGACTAGTATATCTCCATACTAGGGGTCTGAAGATGTGCTCAAACAAATGTCTCCTTTGATAGGTGACTTTTCGGGTATAACATCACCTGACTCGACCGAAAGTTCCGAGATGAGTTCCGTGAAGACCAACGACTTTTTGGATTTCACTGAAACAAAATCTTAGTCGAATTCCTGGAGGATAACTATCCATCTACTGATATTTCCACCGATTACATGTCATGTCAACACGTATTGAAACTGATTCACAACGGTAATGACGGTGGTCTTGTGAAACAAGATGTAATGATAGAACCGATGGACAACATGAATTGTTGCCAACACAAGTTTTTCAACGTGGGAATAGTTGAGTTCCAGTCCAACCAGGCCTCGACTCAGGTAATAAATTACATATTCTGAGAGCAAATCATCCTCCTGAACTAAGACCATACCGGTGATCGAATCTGTAGCGGCCAAGTACAATAAGAAATATTTATTATAATTGGGTGGCCGAAGTAGGGGGGTAGACATGAGGGCGCATTTCAATGCTTCGAAAGAGCACTGAGCGGCTTCATCCCAATGAAAAGGAATGTCCTTCTTCAATAAATGCATGAAACCCTTTGTGATCTCAGCATAGTTGCGATGAAACACCGTAAAAAGTTCGCTTTTCCTTGTAAACTCTGAAGCTAAGGGATTGTGCACGAGGGAGGCAACATAACTATTGCCTCAACCTTTAGAGGATTGACCATGATCCTTGTTGTCAAAACTATGAAACCAAGCAGACAACTTGATGTTATGCAGAAACTACATTTATTTGGATTCAAGCAAATCCAGTAGTAGCGACATCGTTCAAAGATAAGTTGGAGGTGTGTGGGATGATCAAATCTCTTACGAGATCGTGACACTAAATCATCAAGATAATACTTGACTATGTGTTTGAGGTCGTGGAAAGAAAAAGACATGGCCCGCTGAAAAGTAGCTCCAACATTTTCCAGACCAAAAGGCATCTTCTGATAAGCGAATGTACCCCACGGATAAATGAAAGTGGTTTTGTGCTGGTCTTCGGGCTTGATCTGTATTTGATTGTATCTCTAAAAGCCATCCCTGAAAGAAAAGGCCTCACAACCTGCGCATTCATCGACTATCTGGTCAATAAATGGTGTGGGGAATTTATCCTTTGCACAGGCCTTGTTCAAATCATGGAAGTCTGTACATACGCGAATCATACCTTGTTTTTTGTTGACTAGCACAAGATTTGACACCCATTGAGTCAATTGGATGGGTTAGATGAAACCATCTTTGAGTAGTTTCTCTACTTCAGCCTTAGTAGTTGCTGCTTTCTTTGGATTAACTAGACCAAGCTTCTACCTGACCAACTTCGCATCAGGATATGTCATGATTTCATGTTTGATGATTCTTGGATATATGCCTGGCATTTCCTTGTAAGACCAGGCAAACACGTCGTAGAATTCTTTAAATAAATCCGTGTAGATTCGAAAATCCTTGGGGGAGCAGTCTGCTCTGATGAAGATATTCTCCACGATGCCATGGGTTCTGGAGATATCAATAGGTTTCATTTTAGTGATGGTTCCCATATTTCCTTCAGCGTAAACAATGTGCATAGCCAAAGGATTGATAGGACAAGCCCTATCTCCAGTCATAGTCAGAGTGAATTTTCTTGCTTCAATTTTTCTTAACTCTAGGAGAAAATAAGATCTGTGATGGAGATAATCCCAGGGTCTATCCGGACTAGTAATTGCCTCAATAATCACCTTGTTTGAGGGCAGGACCAAGTCTAAAGAATCGGTATCGTTGAGGAAACCTTGGGCCCAAATAGGCTCGAGAATCAGATCTAACTCCTGTGTGGGAGTTGGATTGAGGTCGACAGAAGCTTGTTGGACTATAGAATACACAATTTCTGCTGCAGACAAAGGCATGGCCATGCCGTGGTGCCCTGCCCCTTCCATCGTAGTTGATGGGGAAGGAATATTCCATGGATTTTTAAAGTAATTTGTGCGAAATTATGAAATTTGAAATATTTTAGCCTGATGCTAGTCGGGGACAACTGATATGTAATGGACATTTCCGGTCAGAGGCGGGTAATCGAAAGTACCCATTAAAGGTGGGCACAAACCAACCCCTACATTGACGATGCCAGGCTAAGGGTTATCAATCATTGGGACCGTGGATACCTCTGATGAAGGGTCAGGACGGGAGAAGGATAATTGATCAATGGACACGATCCAGCCCTCATGTGGAAACAAAGTTGTCGTGACCATTGGTTGCATAGTATAGGTCCAACTCCTTCCTAATAAGAGATTGTGGTCGACATATGCATCGACCACTGCAACCTCGACACACATGGTCTTCCCCCATAACTGCACGAGGAAAGAGGGGACGATTCCATGTGGTCGAAATGAACGATCGTCAAAAGTGGTAAGAAGAGTAGGTGATGAAGACAAAATGGGTTGGCTAGTGGCCTTTCAACACACCAAAGACATCACGCATGTCGAGGCACCCTTATCAACCACCATGCAGAAAATGTTCCATGTAAAAATTTTCGTGGTATAACCCACTACTATCTGAAATGCCATGTGGTAAGGAAGACAAGGTTTTAAGTTGGTCGTATCAAGCATGATTGTTCCTGGATTACAAGTCTCAGCAGATCCTAAGGCAGCTAACAAAGCCTGTCTCTAGGAAGGGAAGATCTGGAGGACTTCCAAAGTAGACATTGCACAAGGGGTTTAAGACAAATTCTCCACCATAGAGTAGTTCTGGGTGGCCCTTGCATTTGGGTTGTGGAAAGATTTCTTGAACCCACCTTTGGGGATGCGTGTCATTGTTTCACCCAACGTCTTCTCAATCTAGAGATGAAGAGATGGGTTTTCAGCTTCCTTACCCTTCTCAAAGGTGTTTTGAATTTCGTATTCGTGTGTCCCAGTTGTTATGTCAACGCTACCTTTCATCATATACACATTTACGGATGAAGGATTACTCAAAGATGGAGGGGGTCCCTGACTACCCCTGTCTACGCTCGAAGAGGCTTGAGTTAAAATTTTCCCATGTAGAAATGGGTTCGTTAAAATGGCAAGCTGTTGCTATGCCAATAACTTTTGGGCCTCCACAAGCCGAGGGCACTGGTGAGTCAGATGGTCTTCCGTGCAAAGATTACACGGATACTTTGACTTTTTATTTTATGTGTTTCCCCTACCAGCATTATTGATAGGTTTCTTATCCCCCTTAACCTTCTTTCACTTTTTCTTCCTTCCATTAGGCTACTGGGTGGCCTTTGGGTTTGTCGATTGCACATTGTGTACATCCGATGTTTTAGTAGGGGGAGTAGCCGAACCAGTGGTCTGGCTAGCCACTGTCTGCTGTATTGACAATTGCTGTAATTAATTCGACAACTGATCAACGAGATTTTTTTTTCACTAAACCAACAATACCATCAGCATGTGGTCCAGATCTCTGTTTGGTCTTGTCAAGTATCGACTACGGTGCATCAGGAAAAACTCCGTAAAGTAAACCAGATTGAGAGTAAATTATCTCTATCTGTTGAGTTCTCATTATCGCTTCTTCTTCTTAAAATACTCTTGAGGTTGCGAGGTATTTAGATAACTAGGGTACCAAAGACTTAAGGAACCACTCAAGAAGGAATGCCGGTGGGACTGGTACTTTTATCAAACTCTTCTAGCATCTCTATTCTCAGATGTGATCATAGATATGGTCCTCTTTTGTCTGCTCAAAGTTGGCCAACATTTCGGTGTCGTCGTCGTATCTCACAAGTAATTGGAAATGGTTTAAGAAATCCATTGCCAATTCGCCAAAGGAAGAGTATCTCTAGCGGTCTAGCTCAATGTACCATTTCACCCCACTCCCTATGAGAGTGCATTGAAACAAATGAAACTAAACATAGTTATCTCTCAAGGAGTTGGACGAGCACCATAAATGGAAGGTAGTCACATGATCACCTGGATATTCGTTA
>SNQJ01S0176173.1:5402-18260 GCA_010110895.2 Picea sitchensis | reverse complement strand
TAATGGGCCTGCGTGATAACCCAACTTCATGAGCTCATATCTTGAGATCCCAGTGACGGATTTGGGAAAATTTTATATCATTGGAAAGATGAGAAGATGAAGAGAACATAAGAAGTGGTTTACATGGATAAACATTTGGTTTTAAATTCCATAAATTAAATTACAGTCGTCCTCTTTTAGTGGAGAATTAATTAAATTTTAAAAAATAAAAGTTTAATTAAAAACTTCTATTAAAAGGGGAGAGGGACCCACTTTCAATGTATTTTTATTAATGATGTGAATTCATTCATGAGGATTAATGAGGCAATAATTAAAGGGAGTGTTTCAAGAAGAGACTTGTATGGAAATTTCAAGAGAGGAAGAGAACCCTAACTTCTCAAGTAGTTAGAAAATATCTTCTTAAAAAGAGAAGAGATGCTTCATCAAGAGGTCCAAGAATCAATATTGTCAAAGGGGAAGGGGATAATATTAGAAGAAGAAGAAGGTACATCCATGTATACACAATCAAGCTTCTTATGAAAAAAAAAATCTCGATCTTCTCCATTATATATATATATATATATATATATATATATATATATATATTATTCTTCACCACTTCTCATAATTTTATGCTCGAATCTCATAGTTGGGCACAAGGCTGAGTTGTTGACTGTTCTTCCTATATTATTCTAAGATATTTTCTTATATGATCATGAAGTATTTGCAACCACCTATATGGATATCAAATATTTTGTAATTAAGAACATCTTTCATAAATAAAACTCCACAAAGAATTGCTTTGGGGTTGATCTCGACTGTGCTTTGTAACCCTGTTTCCAGAATATAAAGTATTTGAGGTTGACCTATCACATTCTCTTTTGATATTGATTGCAGTACTCTGTTAAAATTATTTGAGATGATCAAATCATTCTCTCCTATGAAGAATATATCGATGTATTTATATATTTTGAAGAAGATTGTGTGTGATGTTGATCACAATTTAATTCTGATGTTGAAGCCCTCCTTCAATCTTTTCTTTTCATGCACATAAAGATTGCACTCAGGTTATTGAAGAACCATTTTATTTCATAATCTCAAGCAATACAGATTTAGGGTTTTCTGCCTAGCATTCTCCTAATCCAAGATATCATAGATATATATTTTAGTCCAAGAGGAGTACCACCTCTCTAAAAACGAAGAGGGACTAATGCCCTCGTGAGGTTTCCGTTTCGATCATGACAGATTCAAGCGTCAACATTTTTGACGACCATACTGGGGAACAATTTTTTTTCAAGAGATATGATACATTTTGGATCATATATTATTGGAAGACTAGAAGTAGTTTGGTTACATTTTGAGAGAAAATTTAGAGTTTGATTCAAGATGAATTGGGTTTTCGAGAACCTTGTTCAAAGAACATTGAAAGGCCTTGAAGGTTTATTATTTAAATTTCAGTCACAAATCAATTGTGAAAAACTTTATGGAACCAGAAAACCACCGAATATTTTAGAGGATGATCTCCTTGACAACTCCATCCTCAAAATTCAAGATCTTAAAGAAATATGCCCTGATTAATTCACTAAGATTACATTTGACCTTGAGATCAATGGTCCAAATTCATCCTAGATTTGGAGCTCATTGGAGTTGGAAAAATTCATGTACACAAGTTAAAGGGAATTGCTAATGTTTGATGCCTGATGATCGATGGAGTTTGAAGTTCATATTTCAGTGAAGTCCAAACAAAATTTAAAGGGAATCATCGATGGACGATGGAGTTCAGAGTTCAAAAAATTCCAAACAAAATCTAAAGGGAATCACTCATGGTCGATGGCCAATGGAGTTTGAAGTTTAGATTTCGTCAAATTATGATCAAAAGTTAAAGGGAATTGTTGATGACTGAGGGAGTTTTGGGGTTCAGAAAAATTATTTAAAATAACAACATTTTCTTGGATCATCGATCACCGATGAACAATTTTAGAGATTGTCGAAGAAGAGGAGAAAAGGAGAAGAAGAGAAAGGAAGAGAAGGAAAGAGAAAAATAAATAAAAGAAAGAGAAGAGGAGAAAAGGAAGGAGAAAATGAACAATTTACAAAAACACTCTGGAGAGAAAAACTTGTTTTGACCATAACAAGAGTATTTCAACTTAGAATCATAAGAAATTTTAGGTATGTTTCTACTGTGACAAGAGATACAAGAATGCCATTGAGGTCCATTGGCTAATTATGCCTAAATTTTTTGAAACACTCAAGTTAATGGTTTTTAAAGATCCGGTTCATGCTCAGTAAGTGTGTCCCATTGTTGGTGCAGGCAAATTTTGGAAGAAAATCAAGGAAGTTTGAAGAAATCAAGGCAACGCCGAAAAATGAGGAGCATGCGGAAAATAGAGGAAAATCAACGCTGGAAGCATAGGAAAACCAACGTTGAGGAAAAACGATTACAAAGTGGGCAAACTGTTGTAGAGGAGTTGGAAAGTGGACAATTGCCGACTTGGAGAACGGCTGGATCGTGGATTAGTCGAGATTGAGTCAATGGAAAGTGGAAAAACCTAATCTGCTTAGGGTTAGGGTTTTTGTAAGGGCTTTGTCCCATTTTTTGGTATAAGTAGAATGTATTAGGACTGTGAAAAGAGTTAGTTCGATTGTTATTCGTTGCTTGGTTGGGTTTTTGGTTAGAAGTTCCCAGTCTTTTGAGGACTATTGTGATATATGGAGATCAATTGTAATGGAGGAAGAAATGTACAGTGCACGACACTAGATTTTTCATGAAGAATAATAAAGCGCTGAAGTGACTCATCTTTGTGGACATAGCCCCAGGAGGGGGTGAGCCATGATATATATGGGTTATGTGTGATTGTTTTCAATACTCTTGATTATATTTTCTTTAATTAGTTTTATGTTGAACATGTTAAAATGATAAAGGAAATAATACTGCGCACTAGGAATAACTGATGAAATTTATAGAACAACACTAATGGATGTATGTCATAGTTAGCATGCAGATCTAAATATTATGTTACAGTAAAATAATATATTTCATTTTCTATATGCTGGTATAGTGGTTCATGGAATCTTGTTGGAGTAGTGTGTCACTTGTCAACACTAGGATCCTGCTAGGGTAGTATCATGAAGGGATATTTTAGGGCTAACAATTGAGTAAATCTAATGGAACTAAGAGAGAAACACATCCCATCCTGTGGTTACAAACATATGAGTCCCGCGGCCACCCATTGAAGCTATCTTGCATGAGACTACATAGTTCACTTTGTGCATTGTGTTGACTTCTGGTATCTAGAAGGGCCGATGGTAGAAGGGAAGTTGGTAATTCTGTAGTTAGAACTTGAGTCAGCCCATAATATCCAACAATGGTTCTGTTGTCGGTTGGAAAGAAGAAGATTAGATCAGGATGGATGTATCACACAGTATAGCGCGAGGATTTAAGAAAGGGGATGTTTTTAGGGTGGAACCCCATGAAGGCGGAGATTGAAAAATGGTTGACAGTTCAAGAACTAGAGTTTTCCCACAAAGATAATAGAAGCCCTAGGTTTAAGACAGACAATACTTGGAGAGATACATATTCAGTGAAATAGACGAGAGTTTCTTTAGTGAGTTTCCCACGCTATTGCAGGAGTGGATAACACGGTTGAAATATTCCAATTCGACAAATAGAGTTAGATCAATGGAGTGGACAAAAGAGAATATCACACTGTTGAAGAGGGTGACTAACAAATTCATGCATGCAATAGATTTCTGGCTAGACAACATTGTAGTGGGGTATATCATCGACTTTGTAGTAGATACATCAAAGTATTACAGTGTAGCAGTGCAAAAATTTCTTAAGGGCCCAAGGGGAAGGTACATCAGGTCATTGTACACTTCGATCAAACAATTATTGCATGATAAATGAGTATTAACCATGGAATCAGACAACTAAACTACCCTGTGTGCATGGGGGAGTTATGGGAAACTCTGAGGAAGGTCTGATATGGAAGAGGAAATGGATAGAGGAGAGCACAATAAAGAAAAAGATCCCATTATGATGGATCAAGAGGAGATATAGGAAATGTTTTAGAAGGCGAGAACAACGCGCAGTGGAAGACCGTACGGATATAATATCAATAGGAAGAAAAGAGCAGTAGATGAGAGCGAAGGCTTGGAGAGTGATGAATAAGAGGTAGAGGATCACTGTGTTGTAGAGAACATTGAAGAAATATTGCACGCCACATATGAAAGAAATACTAGAGTAGAGGGATCTAACGAGGAAGTAGGTACCCCTGTTGATCCAGATTTTATGAGAAGAATGAAATGAATACATATTATTAAAAGATGATTAACACATAATAACAAAGATACAGTAAAACTGATTTTCTATTAAATAAGGAAATAAGTTGAAACTGTAAAATGCAGCATAAAGCAAGCTTCTACATACCCTTGTCATGGAAAAGATGGATGGCCTCCTGGATAATGCATCAACCACCACATTGTTCTTCCCTTTGAAAAATTCAATGTCAAAGTCATAGGCCTGTATTCTGCTTACCCATTTTTGTTGTCTCTCGTTCAAGTCCTTCTGCTCCAATAGGTATTTGAGACTGTTATGATCTGACTTGACCACAAACCATGCACGTACCAAATATTGTCGGAATTTGGCTAATGCATGCATGATAGCCATCATTTATTTGTCATAAATGCTATAGAGTAGCTCAGGACCCATGAGTTTCCGACTCTCATAGGCAAGATGATGCCTATTCTGCATCAGTACGACCCCTATCCCTTCTCCTGAGGCATCACACTCCAAGGTAAAAGGTAGGCTGAAATCTGGAAGGGCCAGGACTGGGCACGTACTCCTTACCTTCTTCATCTTGTCCATCGTCATTCGAGCCTCCTCATTCCACTTGAAGGCTCCTTTCTTAGTCAAATCAGTCAAGGGTGCACACAGTTGAGAAAATCCCTTGACAAATTTTCTGTAGTACATGCACATGCACATGCCTAGAAATCCTCTCAATTCTGTGAGTGTCTTAGGAGTAGGCCATTCCATGATGTCTTTTATTTTCTCCTGATGTACCTGTACCGCCTTTTCTCCAATGATGTGCCCCAAGTAAAGCACCTTTGTCATTCCAAACTCACATTTGGATTCCTTAGCATATAGTGATTGTTCCTCCATGATTTTCAATATCTGATCCACATGTCTGAGATGCTCCTCCCACGTCTTGATGTAAATGAGAAAGTCATCAAAAAATACCAGCAAATGCTTCCTCAATTGCCTGTTGAACACATGGTTCATACAAGATTGGAACGTGACTAGGGAGTTGGTTAACCCAAAGGGCATCACCAAAAAATCATAGTGGCTATAATGACATTTGAAGGTTGTTTTTGAGATGTCCTCCTCCCTCATATTGATCTGATGATAGCCAGAACGAAGGTCAATCTTTGTGAAGTAGACAACTCCATGCAACTCGTCTAGCAACTCATCAATCCTTGGTATTGGGTACCTGTTTTTGATGGTCTTTTTATTCAAGGCCCTGAAGTCAATGCACATTCTCATAGTGCCATATTTCTTCTTCACCAACACTACTAAAGAGGCAAAAGGGCTAGTGCTTGGTCTGATGTGCCCCATGTTCAAAAGTTCCTTGATGGCCTTCTCTATCTCGTCTTTGTACTTCTTTGGATGTCTGTATGGTGTGGTAATGACTGGTTTGTCTCCTTCCTCTATCTCAATAATGTGCTCAAACCGCTTGTCCGGTGGTACCCCTGGGGGAATCGGTCCAAACACCTTGTGGTGTTTGTCAAGGATTTCTTTGATCTTTGGGGTGTAGTGAACCTTTCCTTGCTCATCCATACATGCTGAAATCCTGCATTATGTTGTGTACACTATCTCGTCTCTTCGGAAGATGGCCTCCATCCTCTTGGCCATGACCACCTTTGCAGCGTTCCCTACCATGCCTCGGAGCACTATCTTTCATCCACCTTCCTATGTGAATGACATCTCCATGGTCTTGTAGTTGGTGGTGATAGGTCCTAACGTGCTCAACCACTGAACACCAAGGATGATGTTGGTATTCGGAAGGACCATAACATAGACGTCTTGTACCATCTCATGCCTACCCAAGGTAAGCTTCATGCTAGGGATGTATTTGTCACAAGGCATAGTGCCTCCACCTGCTACCTCCACCTTGAAACCTTCAAACTCTACTATGGGTATGTGCCTCCTTTTCAGCAATGCTGAATGAATGAAGTTATGAGAGGATCCCCCATCAATCAGAACCGATACCTTCTGTCCTTATAAGAATCCCCTCATCCAGAAGGTGTTATACTTGGACACTCCACTGATAGACACTAAGGTAGCCATACATTCCTATCCTACCTATCTTGTGATTTCTTCTTCTACTGCCTCAATAGTTTCGGCCTCAATGTTCTGTATATTTTTGATCTCCTCCTCCTCCTCATTGTCAGAAGTGACCTCTATGTAGTGCACTTGACCACGACCCATGCATTTGTGTGTTGGGTTCCATGGTTCTTTGCAGGTGAAGCAAGGTTGCTTCCTTCTCAGCTCCCTCATGGTGTTCTCATCCACTCTGCCACGACCCCTGTCAAAACCCCTTGGTTCAAGTCCTCCTTGGTTCATTGGAGGCCTTTGATCTCTTCCACCATTGTTAAGAGGTGATCTGAGTATGAATTTTGGCTTAGCAGCTGGCCCTAGATCCCTTGCCTTCCAAATAGCCTCCTGTAGGTTGGTAGGCTTGAAAGCCTTTACCCATCCCTTCAAGGGTTCCATCAACCCCTCAGTAAAGAGCATCATGAGTCTGGTTGGAGAAATGTCTTGCACCACCACCACCAACCTCTGAAATTCTTCAATATATACCTCAGCCATACTAGTTTGCTTGAGACGTGTGAGCTCCCAGAAGTGTATCTCAGGATCCCCTTGATCAAACCTATCAATGAGCCTCTGAGTAAATTCTGGGTAGGATACCATTTGATTGTGGCCTAGTGTAGTGAGTCCATGATACCACCAATCATGAGCTTTTCCATCCAAGTACATAGTGGCAAACTTGATGGCTTCCATCTCCCTCATGGGGTTAAGCTGCAGGTAGGTATCCAACTTTTGCACCCATGCTTGTGCTGTCATCTTGGCCGTACCATCAAAGTATGGAATCTCTATCTTCCCTGCTCTTTGTTCAAACTCAAATCTACTCCTATGGTTTGGCCTAGGCTTATTTCTGAACTTGAGTTGGCAATACTGATCTAGAGACATCTTCTTTTGAATTGTCATATCCAACCTGTAGTACTCCTTGGTACATCTCGCCATTTGTTCAACAAAATCATCCACCTGTTCCTGTTGCACTTGCTCATCTGTGAATGTGGGCATGTATGGCCTCAGGTTATCCCTGCTACCCAGATGTCAGCCTAGGTGTTCATCTATGAACTTGGGAATGTATGGCCTAGGGTTGGCCATGCTACCCATCTGCCCATTGGACGTGCCTCCTCCCTGACTTCCTTCGGATCTGGGAGCTTTCTCCGGGTTATATCTGATCTCACCATGGAATCCACCAGATCCACTAGCCACCTTATTCCCATATGTCTCAGGGTCCTTCCCTTGATGGGTAATTTGCGTCAAAAGATCATTTATCTGGGATTGGTTCTTGTTAATCTTCCTCAGATTCTCATCAACCTTCTTCAAGGTTTAAGTGATTTCGTCCTGTCCCCTTCAGTTGGTTTCCTGGTTCTCCTTTAAATGGTGGACCAAGTTGCCCTCTGTGAGATTTATGGACTACTAGAACTTGTTAAATTCGACTGTCAATAAGGTCAAGTCTTGAGTCTCACAGTCATCCCCTGACCCTTCCATTTCGGCCTCTGTGTCACTGGTTGGTTTCTTCCTTCTACCCATAAAGATTCCACTGTACCTCTGCATGCGTTGATCCCTCCATAGGTTTGGAGGATCAAAGCTCTGATACCACTGTAATGATCCCAAGCCAAGTTTTTTCTTGGAATCACTAACTACCTCTGACGTGTTTGATGTGAAGGTGGTTATTGAAGTGTTCCAGTTATTTAAATGATGTTTATACAAGATTCATCCAACATATGAAAGATCACAACATATTCAAGATATAGAAAACACAAGCATAGATCTGACCTTTATTATGAGAAGCATGAATTAGATACAATAGAAATAGTAGATCTGGAATAATCCTCAGATGGCCCAATGGATAATAGATATGAGCTGCTACAAAATGCTCCYGCTAATACAAAAAAAGCCTCCAAASGCTGGATAAGAAATGAGGATCGATACAACAGATCTGAGCCGAATGGATGCCAACTCCTTTAGATGAAAGATGCCACGCTCCAGTAGAAGGCTGAAACCCTCAATAAGTCGACCCTGATGAAGGAAGACTCCAAATGATCCCAAACTTTGCCAACTGATAGATCAGGGTGATAGGATCTCCCTCCTGAAGTCTCCGACCGAAAGGCTAAGGCCAACCCCTCCAAATATTGAATCCTCTAATGAAGTTGTGCCCTCCTGGATGCCTGGAACCCTAGATAACTCGACCCTGATGAAGGAGGCCTCCAAATGCTCTGAAAATCTCCAGAAATATAGATCGGACTATGGAAACCCCATGGGAGAAGTTTCAGATCCACATTCTTGGTAGATCTCCCTAGATCTGAGAAATACTGAATCACAGGATGTCCTCCTAGCCTCAAAGTCATCCCAAATTGTAGCTGAAGATATGATGATGATAAATCTTCAAAGAAACCCTCAAAGTGATGGTTGAGCACCTACAAATAAAACCCAAGTGTTGGAATGCCCAACGTCTCTCCTGATCAACTGGATCGAACTCTCCTCTAGATGATGTTGCGCCCTTGATGGAAACTCCTGAACAGTACGACCCTATTTATTTTTTGAATCTATTGGTGGATATGTGATGAGTGTAGAATGGTGTGGGTGGAGTCTTTCATCCCCGAGACCAAGATTTGGAACAAGGTGAGTGGATATTTTACCACTGAGTTGCTCACAAGGGTTTGTAACAACAAAACCCCAAATTGTATGCTCAAGAGCAATAACAAGCAAATACCAAAATCCAGAATGCCTCATAGGTGCGCCCCAACCTTCTATTTATAATTTTTCTTCTATTTCTCCATCGAGTTAGATTAACTCCCGGGGTTAACTCTTCCAACTCTTCTATTCTTTCATTGAGTTATCTTTTACTCCTTTTTTACCTTTTTCCTCAAGTCAACTTAAGAATATAACCTTACATAGTTGACCTTTCCCCTTAGTGTGAGACTATGGCCTAGTGGGGATGCCTAAGCCATTGAGTCTCTTCAATAACTCTTCATCAAGAGGAGGGGGACATTACAACATTCCCATTAATTTCGCCTTCGTGCTTCGCAATGATTCCCAACCATCGATCTTTGTTCACAGATCGATGGTTCACAGTGATTGCGGGGCCCAATCTGGAAAGTGTTTTCCTGACTCTGTCTAATCATGGTCGTTGATATTCCACCTCGACGAGATCAAGGACGTTGGTTGATTGTAGTCTGTGTACTACCACATCCATTAATTTCACCTTCGTGCTCCGTAATGATTCCCAACCATCGATCTCTGTTCACAGATCGAAGGTTCACAGTGATTGCGGGGTCCAATTTGGAAAGTGTTCACATGACTTTGTCTAATCATGGTCATTAATCTTCCACCCTGACGAGGTCAATGATGTTGGTTGATTGCAGGTCGTGCACTAACACATCCATTAATTTCACATTTGTGCTCTGCAATGATCCCCGATCGTTGATCTAATTGAACGACAAGTGTTTGATCTATTAAATACAGTGGATATTGAATTCGATTTGACAACTGCGATCGAGATCCCCCCCGATGAACAACTTACATTCATCTCTTCTGTCAGGTTCTTTATTAACCTGATTCGATCAGGGTTTTCTTCATGAATCATACTCTACTTGGGTATCTGAGGCACACAAATTCATTTTATTAACATGGCTTCAACCAATCCTATTCAATCAACCATACTCATTAATTCATCCATTAGTCTTCTATTCATTATATGATGCTTTCAAAATGTAATCCAGGATTCTATTCATTATAAGCTTGTGGCTCACTGCTTAGTTCTCAGTAGTTATTAAGGTTGTGACTCTGACCTCCTGATGGAGTTTTCACACAGTTCTTCCATAGGAACTCCCTCAGCATGCAACTTCCTTATTGCACGTCCAATCACTATCTGTGATGGCCTTAGCCTTGAGTTAGCTTTAGTTGTTTACCAAATATTCCATAGGGATATAAAAATGCATCGTTTTCATGCTCCCAAATTATGTATCCATACATATGATGCTTTTGTTAACTCATATCCATTATGTACTTAACCATATGTATAATCAAAAGTTTGTGTGTAGCTTCCATGGGTATATTTCACAGCCTACATACATCTATATTCTAAACTTAGTCAACTCATGATTGTTCAAAATCATTCTCATGTGATCCTCGAGGCATAATCATTTGCCTCTTATCCTAACAACATGCCATCCTTGCTCATTTACACATCATCCACATGGAAGTTGAATCATACATAGTCATAACTATGTTCCCTTTTTATACGATAATAGCTAGCAAGAAAACACCCTTGCCTCAACCTCCCTGGAACATTACCCAACTTATAAATACAATTTGGGAAATTATAACCATGCCCAAGGTAACAAAATCAACCTAACTAGCTTCCAAGTATATATGTATGGCTACCATCCACCACTGGATGTCAATATGACCCATTGGGCTTCTAGAAGTGCCCCAACACTTCCTTTACCTCAGACAAGATCAACATTTTGTCAACCATTTTATCTTAATTTTGAAAATTTACTGTTTAATACTATCTGGACTATTCTCTTAGAGCCCAAATGCAATATCGAATTATGCTACTTACTAAGTGTCCTGGTTCAAAAATCCAAAGTTTCTTTAGGTCAAGATCGTTCTTGACCATTACACCTAGAATTATTCCTTCTGTTCAGCAACAGTCAGGGACAAAGGCCACTCTCCTCCTCCCACAAGAACTCTAGTAGATTAGTTTCCTATCCACCAAGCAAGGGAGGCTTTTGTGATTTCTCACTCAATCACTCTATAGTTCTAGAACTCTGTTGATCAGTTTGATTAGAAAAATCCTATCCAACAATTCCCGTACCCGGAAACCAAATTCATTTCTCAGTCCACTTGAAACCCGAGAGTTGCACATGCTCTCCCTTTTTAGGGAATGGTAACCAGATTCATTCCTCTAATCATGAGGGGTTATACACCTATACTAGGTTTAACCTTCATTAAATCAGTAATCATTACTGCTATGGATCCTTTCCATCCTTTCACATTGCTATTTTAGTTTAAGTATTAGTGTTCTTCAACATAATCCCATTCATGTAGGATCGACTATCATTTCCCAAGAAATTATAGGCTCCCTTTGTCACAGACTAGCATGATTCAATATCATTGGGGTAAAATCCCAACTGTATTTTAAATCTACATCCTTCTACTCAAGGAACTTATGCAGATGATTTATGTTTGGCGGTAATATTCTCCACATGATCATCTTAGACTTGGTAACCGAATCTTATGACTGTACATCAACATGTACAATTGCACAACGAAGTCAACTTATTTATTTGGGAACATTAGCAACATTTGGTGCTAATTTCCAAAACATCTATCAATAGTAAAGGATCTCATCCCTCTCTTCGGTAGAGGTTTTATACACCTCTTAGGAATGTGGTAAGATAGGGTGTTACCCCTTAAAGTCCTCCAGAAATATTTTCATATGACTCGTGCATGAGCCCAAGCAGGCCAAGTGTTGTTTCCATGCTCTGATACCAATTTGTAACATACCCATGGTGGGGCGTAATTTTTTTTTTCTTCTTAAGAGAATCAATACCCTCATTCAAGGTCTCTATTTCATTCTGATCTTCCAGATATTTCCAACCATGGTCTCCATGCTCCGAAACAAGCTCAGAGATGGCAGATATCCTCTCCCAAGTTCTTTGGGTTCTTCCGTCCCTCTATACTTTCATATGACTGTGGGCTATGACTAGACACCAAAACAACAGGTGCAAATACAACCACCATGTGAATCCTTCAGAATGGAAAATCTCTGAAGTTCACAATCCAACGCCGCGTGTCCTCGGGGATTTCAACGACCCTAATTCACTTTGGGACTTCAGAGTTCGGGAGTCCCAGACGCTCACACAACCTTTTCTCCCAAATTACTCTGTACCTGGAGTTCCAGATCAAGCACCACGTGTCCGTTTTAAATTAACGACTCGTGTTCTTTTTGAGACTTCAACATTTGGGAGCTTCAGACGTTTCTGCAGCCTTTTTTCCCGAAGAATTTTCTTCCGGAGTTAAGGATCATGCACCACACATCTTTCTCCTCTACTCCCATTTCTTTCTCCTCACTTTTGAAGTATGTGATCTGTTAACGCATCTCTCTCATAGATCAATGACTATGAATCACTTAGGCTATTCAGACTTCGGGAGTTTCAACCTCTCCACACTCACTTTCTCCCAGAGTGCTTTCACCCGAAGTCAACGATCTGTCGACATGTGTCTCCCATAGACCGATGACTACAAATCACTTTGGATCTTCAAGCTTCGACAGTTTCAACCTCTCCACACGCTTTCTCCCGGAGTGATTTCACCCGAAGTCAACGATCTATCGACGCATGTCTCCCGCAGATCGACATCTACAAGTCATGTCAGCTCTTCAGGATTCAGGAGTTTCAACCTCTCCACACTCGTTTTTTCTTCTGAAGTACTCCGTACCCAAAGCTATATATTGAGCGCCACGCATCTTCATCGATCAACGACTGTGATCTACTTCAGGCCTTCGGCGTTCGAGAGTT
>SNQJ01S0176172.1:0-19997 GCA_010110895.2 Picea sitchensis | reverse complement strand
ATTGCAATGTTAATGAGGATGCTTAAGTTGCGAGGTTAATATTTGTTAAATGAATGTTCGTGATGATGGTTAGATCGCAATGTTATTATTGGCTTAATTGAAATGTTAATGATGATGTTGGATTGCAATGCTAATATTGTTAAGTAGAAATGCCAATGACGAGGTTTAAAATTGTAGTGCTATTATCTTGTAAGGTTATTCCAATGTATGGTATTAAATAGGAAGGAAAGGAAAGATAACAGGGAGAGTGTAGATGTTCGAGGGTTTACCAATAGGGTATGATATCATTGATCGCTTATGGCGATTAACAGAAAATGCAATGCGTTTGTGCTTATTGGTCGTCCTTGAACTTGTGCCTAATGACTTATAACTAATAATGGGGGTTGAGATTATTAGCTTTTACCTTATGATAAAGTCTTCGTCGGTTAATGATAATTAATGGAGCAATTGGTATTGATGATGTCTTTGGGTCTCAATAGTGGTTGGGCGATTTGAGTCCTCCTGACTTGCGTCTCCCGTAGAGGTCATGATGGTCCCTGATTTTGTAGTACTTGGTGGTACTGTATTGCGTAGTATGTTCGTGTCGGGCGGGATATAGACACCTCTTGTAGCTTAGTATCTATGTCTATGTGTAAATCCGGTGGAAGGAATCCAGTGCCGTATCAAGAGTCTTGGGTTGTTTAAAGGCACAGTTCCACTCTTGCGACACACTCTGAGCCGTATCAGTAGTCTCGGGTTGTTTAAAGGCACAGTTCCACTACTGCGACTCTACTGTCGGGTTCTTTCATTCTGTGACAGTACTGTATCTAACCCCTGGTGTCTTTTTCTGCTTACTGCTGCTAGTTGCACGCCTTGTGTCCAGGGGTGTTTATTTCTTGTTGTCACTATGATATGTCGTGTGGTCTTGATTATGTTCGTCTTACTTGCGTCTTGTTGGTTCGAGTGGTGATGTAGGGTCGAGGGGGTTGTTTCTTCTACACGGGCGCACACACTTTAACAAAAAAAAAAAAAAATTGCACCTATTTTCGGAGTTGTTGTCGTAACCAGGAGGGGTGTTACATTTATTGGAAGTCAAAGCCTCCCTCTCATGGTATCTACGGCGTCTGTGTGATAACATTGGTGGCTCTTGTAGTAGTGTAGATCGGAACAGCCCTAAGTTTTTACACATTCATGATTACAGAGCAGAGTTCAAATCCATAAGTGTGTAACAGAGACACGTTTTTGCGGGAGGATTTCTGAGCAAACGGTTACGAATTTGGCCAAACCCTTTAAAACCCATTTCGGAAATGGGGTCATTTACTTTCCTAGTGGGCAGATTCTTCAGAAACAAATCTATTTCAGAGGTATGTTTCATTCTCTGGATAGTTTTTTCTCAGAAAATTTGTTTCGTCTGAGTTTTTCTATTTTCCCCTTTCCTCTCTGTGGATTTGAAGATCTAAAGAAAAAGACTGAGTTCTATCACAGACATAGGCTAAAACCTGCTATCAAAGACCTGTGTGATGATCCACATGAATACCATGCATCCACTAAACCAAAATCTATTCATATGCAAAACCCTTCGAGCAAAAGCCTCGATATAATTTCATACCCAGAAAATTGAAAGAGGAGGTAATGGATGTATTGAAAGAGAAGGTTTATCTTGCTCCTACTATTGAGCTAATTCGGGATATTGTTGACAAACCAACTAGTAAGAAAAATCCCAAGAAGAAGAAACAGGGTAACTCAGATTTGAGTTTTATAAACAAGAAGATTAAGCAGTCTAATAATATGATCATTAAAAAATAAAAAAACTCAACAAATTCCACTATCATGAATTCGGATGCTCCTTTGTCAAATGGCTGAAATAGTAAATAGTTGTTTTGTTTTTTTTTATTTGATTCTGTTTTGAAAATAAAATAGATTAGAATTTGTTTTTTTATTTTATTTTTACTATATTAGACTAGTTACAGAATCTCGTGGCTTATCTTTTTTAAATATTAGCTTGTATTATTTGCTAAATATCAATTTTGTTTTTGCTATCCACAGGAAAATGATAATTATGATGTTGTTTACATGGAGAAACCATCTTGGATCATACGTTGTATTATTCAATAGTTTCTTTCTTTTATATTGATATAAACTTTGTTATTTTGTAATAATTTTGACAAACTAACTCCTACAGGAGTGGTTTTCTGTTGTATTATTTTTTTAAAACAATCTATTTTTGGGGGATTACACTCTATCTTGCATGATAAGAGTTTGTGAATCCTAAACTAGTTTAAATAGTGATCATTGTTAGTAGTGAAGACATCTTTTGCTAGGATACATTATGGACATATGATTTTGAAAACTAATATGGAGAAGTTGCTCACCATTTGGCTTTAAACCTGTGTGACACTTACCCCATTATGTTTTTGCCTCCATCTTATGAAATATTATTATGTTTAATGCAACTTTAGTCTGGTTATCATATGGTATTTCATATTATTAAGTGTTTTGATGATGTCTGTAATTTCTTATTCCATTTTACATCTGTGATCAATCTGTCATTTAATTATTGTCGATTTATTCTAGATATTAAATGATCGATTACATTAATGCTTTGAATTGAGTTTCCTCTCTTTATAAGTATTGATTATCATAAGGTCGTCAAATCTGTACATTTATTATTCTGTTGTTATATTCTCGCTATAATGGATCTTTGAGTTTATTCTGGGAGTATTAGCATTGTTCTGTTACAGGTTTCCCTCATATGCAGGACAATCAGGGGTTTGAGTTGCACAGGAAGATAAATTCAGCTTAGTCAATTAGTTACAGGTTATTTTACTTGTTATTTAGTTAAAATTATTTTGAAGTAAGAACAATATGAGTTAGCTTTGACTGTTTATGCATTCTTATTTCAATTATATTTGATTAGAATCCATTTAGTTTAGACTTTTAAATATTCAACAAAAAACAAAAAAATGTATGTGCTTTCTTTATCTCTTTTATAAACATTTTCAAAAACATTTGTTTCGCAAGATGTCAAGTAAATATTGTACGTTGTACATAAACTGTTTATAATCATATGCACATATTCGTGTTTCCATTTGAACATTTGTAATTATTAAACTTATTATTAGTATCATAGCTTTATAGATTAGTTTCTTTTCTTTTTTAGGACTTTAGCTGGCCAATGGAGCCATTAAACCCATCGAGTCATTTCATTCCAAACGGCTTGGGTTATTTAGACAACCCCGGTCCGGATTTGACCTTCTAGTTGATGGCGTGTCACTTACACCCGTCAACAAATGGCACTAGGAGGAGGGCTGAGTGGCACGTTGGCCTTGTAGGAGCCTTTATTTCGAATGTATTTAATTTCCCATGGCTCCGCAAATCATTGTGTTGGAACATGCTTTCCACTTCTCATTACCTGATATTCCCAATGAGACAGTCTCTCGCTTGTCCAAACTCACCTTTGATGGTGGGGGGGATGTATCTGCTAAAGACCATATTAACAAATTTTGGTGTAAATGCATCAAGCATGATATTTCTGATTTAAAGGTTTTATGCAGATTGTTTGCTTTTACTTTTAGGGGTCGAATTAAACATTGGTTTGAATATTTTCCATCATAACACATTTTTTATTGGTTTCAATTTGTAGAGGAATTTTTAGATGCTTTTGAAAACTATGATTACAATCAATTATGTGAAGAATTTCAGACTTTTATAATCAATGGCAATTCATCTCCAGAAGGCTTTTCAACAAGAATCCATCATGTTCTCTGTAAATTTAATCTTGATGACATGTCATTTGTATTAAATCTCCTCTATGATGCTTGCGTCCCTTTCATCCAATCATATTCAATCGTGAATGATGAACCAGTTACAAATCCTATCACTCAATTGCGAAAAGAATTTTGTTCGCAGGATGAGAGGAATCCATCCGAAAATTTTGAACAAGCAAGGGAGGTAGAATCTATTGAAAGGGTTCTTACTGACAATCAAATTGCTTTTTCCTCTGAATCATTGTATTTTCAGTCCTTGACCATCGTCGAAGAAGATTTGATGTTGGGTCAAGGTGAATGTCCTCATTCTTCTAAATCTTGCTCTAATCAGTATTTAAATTCAATTATTGAAGAACACTTAGGTGATGAAAACGATCTTAAGCTTTCTAACATTCCAATGAAACTAATTAGAGATGTAGATCTGTAATTGGAAGAAGAAATCTTAAACCTTCACCCACAAATCATACCTTATCCATAGGAAAGATTAGATGTTTGTCATGAAAGTTTTGAATTATCTATCATACAGCCGACAAATTTAGATGAGCATATTATGTTGAAGAATTTATCAGCAAAATAGAGTGAAAGTTTTAAGGAAAGTGAAGAAGAATGTCTTGAGAATACCATTGCTAAATATCATAGCTCAAGAGATTCTTTTCATGTGCTCATTTTTTATTCCTTTTACTCTTTATATACAGATCTCTTCTTAGATTTTGGTGGACATGATACTTTACCTATGGTATCTTATTCGTTTCTGTCACAATCATATCTTTTCGATATGCCAAGATTTGGTAAAATTAATTCCAAACATAACATTTATGAAGTCGGATTTGATGCTCTTTCACTTTCATCACTCGCATGGAAAAAATACATGTTGCAACATGATTTTACATGATTTATTTTTGAAAAAGACAATGCACTCTTTCTTATGGAGATCAAACATTCTACATTGCATATTCTTTCTTTGGTTAGTTCGAATTTTAATGATTATGCTTCGCATTCTGAAATGGTCCATCTCATCAAAGGAAGTGTTCAAACCAATGATCTAATTGATGTCATGAATCCTCTTATGATGTGTTCCCCATTGATATATCTATTTCGTCGAATTTATAGTTTGTGTCCTAATGACACGATCTTAGAATGGTTGGAGGATTCATATATCAAGAAGTTTCAAGAGAATGGTAAGGTTGTGCTTGCTTTGTTTTTAAATGAATATATAGGAGGTAAGCATAACATATTTTTTTTGTATCGGCAAATACTACATTCTTTTGTTCTGATTTTCGACTTTCTATGTCTTGCAGGATTGAAGATGTTCTTGTGGATGCACTGGAAATACAATTTTACTTAGTGTTTTGATCTATTTTGGTAGTTTAGAGTAGGTTTAGGAGTAGGTTTTCCTTTAATTTTATTTCTCATTGTTTCTCTTTTTAATAATGCAGTTAAGAACACAAGTGGGCACACGAAGAGAACCATAATATGACTGTTGTTAGGGAAGTCCACTTTAATCATTTTCTCTCTGCTTTTCGTTGAATATTTCTTTTCAAAAACACAGTATCATCATGAAAATTTTAAGTGGATAGTAAAGAGATAAGTAAATTTTGTAAATTCTAACCTTGTACAATATCTACCGCAAACAGATATTCAGAAAAAGAACGGAAAAGATACAATGGCAAATACAAACATTACACGGAGATTTTTCCCTTGGAAACCCAAACCGGGAAAACCAACATATTCTATATTATTCATCATGTTACAATGTTTACAATACAAAATACATATAGGAGCCAGTGGCATACAAAACCCTAACCCAATGACCTGGATTAGTCCAAAACCCTAATTCCTTAACCAAAAATAGAAAACCATCGACAAAGAAACCATGTGCCGAAAAACCACCTAAATATAATGCGATCTTGAAAAATGCGGTCCCGATGCAGAAAAAAAAATTCAGGGGCGTTGCACCCCCCCTCTAACCCCCCTGCGCGCCCAGTGCATACGCTACTGCTACTCGTGCAAAGAATATAACACATACCCAACATTCTCCCACTTGTTGTTTTCTTTTCATACAGGGGGTTACAGGGTTACATAGTCAACAATCTAGGGCAACAATGCCCATGGATCCTCTACACCAAGAGAACTTCTCAATGCTCACAGATTTTGTTAATGAGTCTGCAACATTATTCAAAGTGTCCACCTTCATCAGTGATACTTTCCTTTCTTCAATCATGTCTCTCACAAAGTGATATTGAACATCAATGTGCTTTGTCTTTGAATGATAAGCAGGGTTCTTCGCCAGAAAAATTGTACTATGACTGTCACACTCTATCCTTACAGCTTGTTGTACCAACCCAATACCTGAACACAATATTTGTAACCACATTGCTTCCTTACTTGCATGAGTGGCTGCACTGGTGGGCGCCATGTATTTATCTGTGGTTAGTGCCACTACAACTTGTCTTTGCTCATCAACTTATTGCTCCTCCAAATGGGTTAAACACATACCAGCTTGTAGATCTCCAATGATCCAAATCTCCAGCCCACTCCGCATCCACAAAACCATGTATATACACCACTCGTCAATCCAGTCTTCATAGTAGCACAATCCATAGCTAGCGGTGTGGTCATGAAATGCACGAAAACCCTTTTTCTTGTTGTCCAATGCTCCTTCCACTGGTTTGACATATGCTCAAAACTCCCACTTTGCATGTGTGTCGATCTAGTCTGGACCATTTCATATATCAAACTTCCAACTACACTAGTATATGGAGCATGAGACATGTCCTCCTCTCTTCTTGATGTCTTTGGGACGCGATCCTGAATAAATTTACACCTATGAGAATAGGAACCTTGACCGGTTTACATTCACGCATATTAAACTTCTCTACAATATTGTGACATATTTTCTGATTTAACCAAATTTTCCTCTTTTTTCAGATCTCTTTAATTTCCATGCCCAAAATGAGGTGACAACGATATCCTTCATGTCAAATTTAGAGGACAAGCGAGTTTTCACATCTGGATATCTCCTTGTTGTTTCCTATCAGCAACATGTCATCCACATATAAGACCAAATAAATCAAATGATCACCAATTAATTTAAAATACTACCCGGTGTGATCCTCTTTGCTTATTATGAAGCCAAGTCCCATCATATAAGTATTAAATTTTTGATACCACATTCTTAGTGATTGTTTTAAACCACAGAGGGACTTTTTCATTTTGCATACTAGCTCCTTCTTTCCCTTCATAGCATAACCTTTTGGTTTTGCTTCATATGAATTTCTTCTTCCATATCCCCATGTAGGAATGTTGTCTTCACATCCATTTGTTCTATTTCAAAAATCAAATCACGGCAACAACAAATAACATAAATCTTATGGAGGTTAACTTGGCAACAGGGAAAAAAATCTCACCAAAATCAATTCCCTCAACTTGAATAATCTTTTACTACTAACCAAGCTTTGTATTTCTCCACTTTTCCTTATGCATTCAACTTCTTTTTAAATACCCATTTGCTTCAAATGGGATTTCTTCTAGTCAACAATTGGCAACTCCTTTCTAGATCCCAAACCTCATTCTTATCCAAAAGATGCCATTTCTTAGTCCATGGCCCTTTTCTAGAAATTTCCATCCTCTAAATCCAATGCCTCCTTGAAAATTCTAGGATCATTGTGTAGACAAGCAAATTTGAGCGAATCAGATGGACTATACCTTTCCGATAGCCTTCTTTCTCGATCAGATCCTCAATGTCTTTGGAGTATGAGGATCTTCTTATTCTTATTCATGTTCTTCTATAAATTCGATTCATCATCCTTTAAATCCAAGCGTGTCTTCTATGGTTCTTTCTTACTTGGTAAGACTTCTGTTTAACAACATCCTTCATTTTCTCTAAATACCATAGGTTATACACTACCTTCTTAGTTTAAGGTTTCAAAGCTTATAACCTTTGATACCATCTTTGTATCAATAAAGATACACTTTTCATCCCTTCTTGAAACACTCTTGTTTCCTTTAGAACATGAACATGTGCATCACATAAAATACTTAGAGATGTGTGAGAGAAGGTTCCTTACTAGTCCATATCTCTTGTGGAGTCTTGTCGTTCTGTGATGAGATTGATATGTTGACTAGTGACTTGTCATTACCCATTGCCTCTGCCTAAAATTCTTGTCCTAACTTGGCACCCTTGAGCATGCACCTTGCTTTTCCATCGGTGTCTTATTCATCCTTTTTTGCAACTCCATTCTATTGAGTGTATATGGAGTAGTCTTACGCTTGCTATACCACACTTCTTACGAATTCTTCAAATTCATTTCCACTTTCTTTCTACGCCATTATCACGATATAACGCCTTAATCCTTTTTCTCGTTTTGATTCAACAAGAGCTGTAACTCTTTAAACTGTCAAAGACTTGAGATTTCTTCTGAGGAAATATATCCAAGTCTTCCTCGAGAAGTCATCATAAATGAGACATAGTACATAAATTTTTTTCCCAATGATGGGACCCGACAGAGGTCCAAAACATCTTGTGAACTAGGCAGCAAATTCCTAGCCTACCCTCGTTGCCGGAGAATCTTACTGAACTCTACTTCCCATAGACAATGTTCACGAAATCAAAATCGAGCGATTAGACTTGTATCCTTCAACCATGCCTCTATCTTGTAGTAGTCAAGACCCTTCTCTCAATATGCCTTAGTCTTTGATGCCTGACATAACCTTTTCTCCAGAGACTGTAGGGTTCTTTCTTCTTCAAATCCAATCTCGGGAACAATGGAATTGTTTCACCTGTAACTAATAATTCTTCCCAACATCTTATGCATAGTTCCAATATGAACTCCCCTCGGCAACACCATTGTTCCTCGAACCATCCTGCGAGTTTCCTTTTCAAATATTGTCTTTACCTGGATCGTCCATTTTCTTCTGAGAAATAAATTTAGCCAAACACGGGATGTGTAGAACACCAGGCGATGTTCTAATCCTTCCATCTATGAGCCTCAACTTGACCCTTCCTCTTCCTGATTAGGTTGTCGGATCATTACCAAAACATTACCTCCATCATACCTTTCATATTACCAGAACCACTGTCTGAAGAGTCGTATGAAAGGTTGCACCTAATTCAACCAACCATGACTCATGATGCTGTGTGTGCCAGAGAGGCCAAGTACATCCCCTCCTTCTTCCTTGGAGGTCTTTTTTTTTGTAGAGGGAGCACCTTCATATCTCTTCACTTTCTCAACTCTTTGGATCTACATTGCTTCTTATAGTGCCCTTCTTTTCCCTTAACATGCCGCCCACAAACTTTTTGGGACATTTAGATCTACCCTTAGACTTAGATCTCCCACTTGAGAATTAGTTCTATTTCTTTCGTGGGAATGTCCTCTTGCAAATAATGTGTGTGTTATGTCCTTCCATATTCTTGTCTCATCTCCTCGACAACAAGGATGGGGCAACTATCAAACTTCAAGGAAGTTGTACTACTCCCTATGGCCACAACCGGAACTATCCTAAGTCACGGTAAATAGCACAATAAAGCCGATACATTTGTCTTCATCTAAATTTTAATCTCCTTGGATACTATTTGAGTTACCCTTGATGATGAGCGTTCAAATGCTGCATGCACCCAGTCTCCATCTCTCTTTCTCGGGTTATACAACTTCTTTCGGGAATGGTTTATTTACCGAGGGACACGTTGATACAAGTTCCCCAAATTTCCCATAAATCCTTGGTTTGTAGCACCACCGACACATTCGATATCTGAATCAAAAGGGTATAGTCCGGATTGTGCTCTTTGCCTTCGATCCAACTTTTCGATCCATCTCTGAAGTTCCCTAGGTGTGATGCACAGGATCTCATGAATCGATCTCGTCCTGCTGAATCTTCCATCTTGAGCTTCCCCGGCTCAAAACTTTTCCCATTAAACCTATCTTAGATAGCCCGAATTGTTTTCCATTTCTTTCACCTGAAAAAAAATACCACAAATCTCCCACTTGTAATAAGGCTTATCATAGTCCCAAGCCGAACCCTTGACCACAAAGGCATCCCCTAAAGCCAATAAGCTTTGATACCAAATGTAAATTCTAACCTTGTACAATATCTCTTTAAGCGATATTTAGAAAAGAAACAGAAAAGATACAATGGCAAATACAAACATTACAGGGATATTTTTCCTGGAAACCCAAGCTGGAAAACCAACATATTCTATATTATTCATGATGTTACAATGCACAATACAAAATACATATAGGACGGTGACATCAAAACCTAACCCAATGACCTAGGTTAATCAACAACCCTAATTCCTAACTGGGAAATAGAAAACCATCAGCGAAGAAACCATGTGCCGAGAAACTACCTAAATATAATGCGGTCCCATCTGAGAATTTTTTTTTTTTTTTCGGTATGCTTCGAAGACTAGGTGCATGCGGCTACTACTACTTTCGTTACCAAAGAATGCAACACATACCCAACAAGTTTGAATTGTCAATTCAGCCACTGACCTAAAGATTGTAATGGTAGAATTTTGCAATCATTAATGGGTTTCTTCTATTTTCTTTTTAATTCTCTCAAGATATATTTCACGTGATGATTTCAGATCCACCCTCTTGTAAATAATTTTAATTTTCTTCTTTTCTATTTTTTGATTTTTGGTTCTTTCTTTTTTCTTGATTTTGATTTGTTTCCTAAATAATCATATCTGAATCCCCATTCATTTGTTGAAGGAATCATAATTCTTATTTATTAGCGGCGGAGTTGGTAACATTTCAAGCACACGGCGATAAATGCTAAAACCGGTCAATCGGTAGTTTATGCTCAATGGATTTTTGGTTTCTCATTGAAATTCTGGGAAGAACCTGATTATCCTTAACAAACTTCTGACGCCATGCCTGTTTTAATGAGAACAACTCAATTAACTTTCCCATCCTTAGAGATGATTTTATAACATAAATCTAATTGTCCAAATCATGATGAAAATCATCAAAACATAAAAATGATTCTTTAATGATCAAACTTTTATCCCAAACTATGAGATTTTCCATCTCACCCGGCTCTCTTGAATATCATGAAGTTTCTGCTAATTTATAAACAAATTCTAGAGAGTTGGAAGCGCTTTAATGTGTGGGAAGTGTTTGAAAACCACGTCCGGGACGAGATAGATGCGCTAGTAGCGGTGAAATGCACTCATGATACTAAAGACAGCAAATTGGTCTTGAGCCGGGGCCATGGCGGTAACATCTTGGGGTTTGAGAAAATTCTGGGGCGTAAATAGCACTAATTGGATCGATCAGAAGATGTTTTTAACTCATGAATGGACAACTCTTGGGCGGGGATAAAGTATGATTGGGTTAATGGCATCTATCGAGAACATGGATGCATGTTGGCGGCAATGGCCACAGTGATAGTAATGAAGTCATACGTATAAACATCCTACACAGCAGTCTAAATGAATGCCGGATTACATTTTTCGGACATGGTCATCCATTGCTATGTTGTGTTATTTTCACGGAGGTTGATATCGAAGCGGCTTGATGCATCGTTAACTATCCTCTCAAATTTATTTCATCACATTGCCCGCGATATAAATTATGTTAATCTTTGAGATATTTGCTTCACCCGGTGTGTATTAAGCCATTGTTGAGAGCCACCAATTCATCCATTTATCATAATTAAAATTCATCACAAGAGATAAAATCTTTATGTAGCTTCCTCCCCCTTACATTTATAAACATTTATGTCTTTTGGCTTCAAGGCGATTATTGGGGCTAACTTATTTTTATGAGTTTTTGTATAGTTTTTAGTTTTGTTTTGTTTAAATTCATGAGCTTCAAGCATGAAATTCAAACAAAAAATTCGCTTGGGTAATTATTCTGCAATTTGTGTTTTTCTTATTTCATTTTACCAAAGAAACTACACCTGAGGAAACCCATATGTTGTTAAGCTTCAAATTTTATAAATTCATTTTAATTCCTTTTACATTTTTCATGTATTAGGTATCATGAAATTGTCGGTTCTATGATTGATGGATTTGTTTTAATTTTTGAAATGTATGAACACACAAAACCTTGGATTAACATTTGATATGTGCTTCATGCTCTCAATAGTCATATTGTTTTCATATCACTTGGTATAGGCATGATGTGCCTGCTACTACACCTCACCCTATTGTCCTATACATTAATGACCCCCATTCATTGTTTGAATTGGCATTCGATAGTGGTTGAGGGTTTGATATTCATTATGTGTCTATGTCATAACATCTATTGTGTCTATGTGATAACATCCATGGATCATGTAGTAGTGTCAGATCGAATAGCCTGAGGTTTTTACATTATTGATTCTGAGTTCAAATCCATAAGTGTATGAAGTTACGTTATTCGCGGGAGGATTTGAGCAGCTGGTTGTGTTGGCTGAAACCTTTAAAGCCATTTGGAAATGGGGTCATTTACCTTCCATATAAAAAAAGATTCTTGAAACAATCTATTTGAGGTATATTTCATTTTGGCATGCTTTTCTCGAGAAAATCTGTTTCATCGTTTTTTTTCATTTTCCCCTTTCCTCTTTGTGGATTTGAAGATCTGCAGAAAACGACTAAGTTCTATCATAAGGATAAACCCTACTATCAAAGACACGTGTGATGATCCACATGAATACCATGCATCCACTAAACCAAACTCTATTCATATGCAAAACCCTTCGGGCAAAAGCCTCGATATAATTTCATACCCAGAAAATTGAAAGAGGAGGTAATGGATGTATTGAAAGAGAAGGTTTATCTTGCTCCTACTATTGAGCTAATTCGGGATAAGTGACAAACCAACTTCGTAAGAAAATCCAAGAAGAAGAAACTAAGGTAGCCAGTTGAGTTTTATAAACAAGAAGATTAAGCAGTCTAATAATATATGATCATTAAAAAAAAAGCTCAACAAATTCCACTATCATGAATTGATATTCTCCTTTGTCAAATGGATGAAATAACCAAATAAGTTGTTTTGTTTTATTTGATTCTGTTTTGAAAATAAAAGTGTTTGATTTGATTTTTTATTGGATTTTATTTTAGACTGAATTCTGAGAGATGTAGCAGCTTATCATTTTCAAATATTAGTTTATATTGTTTGCTAAATATCAATTTCATTTTTGCTATCTATAGGAAGATGATAATTATGATGTTGTTTACATGGAGAAATATCTTTGGATTATACAACTTGTATTATTGATGGTTTCTTTCTTACCTCTGAATCATAACTTTTGTTATTTTGTAATAATTTTGACAAACCAACTCCTACATGAGTGGTTTACCGTTGTATCTTTGTAAAAGCGATCTAATTTTTGGGGATTACACTCTATCTTGCATGATAAGGTTTGTGAATCTAAACTAGTTTAAATAGTTATCATTGTTAGTAGTGAAGACATCTTTTGCTAAGATACATTATGGACATAGTTGCTTGATATGAAGAAGTTGCTCTGTTTGGCTTTAGACACTGTGTGCTTACATTTATTGTTGCCTCCATCGTCAAATATTATTATGTTTATGCAACTTTAGTCACAGGTTGTCATGTGGTATTTCATATTATTAAGTGTTTTGATGATGTCTGTAATTTCTTATTCCATTTTACATATGTGATCAATCTGCCATTTGATTATTATAGATTTATTCTAGATATTAAATGATGGGTTACATTAATGCTTTGAATTGAATTTCCTCTCTTTATAAAAGCAGTTATCATAAGGTCACCAGATCTGTACATTTATTATTTTGTTGTTATATTCTGGCTCCAATGCATCTTTGAGTTTTGTTAAGATTATTAGTGATACATTCTGAGTTTCCCTCATATGCAGACAATAAAGAGTTTGAGCCATGGGAAGATAAATAAAACAGTAGATTAGTTACATGTTGATTTACTTGTTATTTAATTCAAAATTATTTTGATAAGAACAACATGGAGTTAGCTTGGCTTGTTTGGCAAATTCTTATTTCAATTATGTTTGATTAGCATCCATTTAATTTTAGACTTTTAAATATTCAGCGAGAAAAGCAGAAAAATGTATATTAGCTTTCTTCATCTCTTATAAACATTTTCAAAACGGCATTTTGTTTAAAAAGATATCAAAGAAAGAAAATCTTGTCGAATTGTATATACATCATTTATAATCATATGCACATATTCGTGTTTCCATTTTGAACATATGCAATTAAGTAAACCTGTTAGTATCATAGTTTTATAGATTAGTTTCTTTTCTTTTAGGACTTCAAATTTGATGGAGCCATTAAACTTGTGGTCCTTTCATTCCAAGCGACTTGGAGTTGTTGAACAACCCATGATCCCAAATTTGACCCAACTATTTGAGTTGAAGCTGACGTGTGCTTGCCGTCAAGTCACTTTACAAACAAAAAGGATATCAAAGCATAAACCATAAAATATATATGCACACATTAAACAATAATCAAACCAAATCAAATCAAAAGTCTAAATCACACAATCCATAAGTTTGTCTATTAACTAATTGGGTCATTCTTAAACCATAATGCCCTCAAACAACGATCAATGTATCAATTAAATAAAATAAAAGAAAAGGGCATTACATATTGATATGCTCACAAATACCAACAATGCAAGGAGATACTCACACACAAGAAATAATAAGGAAGCAAGTATAGGAAGAGCATTGTCAAAACTATACACATGATGTATACTCATTTGGCCACACACATTATATATGTATATGTATAATGTATATGTATAATATCTATATCTATATACAATATGCATATACATTAATGCACACACACACACACACACACACACACACACACATAGATGCATAGATATGTGTGTGTACACACACACACACACACACACACACACACACACATATGAATGCATATGAATATAGCCTGTGTGTACCTACCTACACACACATATAGATACATATAGATATATGTATGTGTACTACCTACCACCACACACACACACACATAGATGCATATATAGATGTATGTGTGTGTACCCCACCTACACACACACACACACACATGTAGCATGCTCATTTGTACTCCTTCGAGATTGATTATAGGCCTTGACACAGAACATGGAGTGAGCCATGATATAGACAACAGAGGAATTGACCCCAAGCGCCACATGAAGTGAAATCATTCAACCATGACTAGCCCATGAGCTATATAGGTAGATAGTATATATAGAATACAAAATTGTGGGGAGAGTGATCAAAGTTAACCAAGTATTTGATACAAGAAAATGGTGAGTGAACAATTTAGACTTAGTCACCCAAAAGATACAAGGATAAAATACAAAATATAATGCATGTTCATAGATTTAGTCTCATAGATGGATCACACATAACACTAAATTGCGACAACACCATTCTTTTTTCATAATACTAGGAGAAAACCTCAAACATATAAGATATCATTTTACCTCAAAATCCTGAGAAGATAAACTAGGTGTGCCAACAACATTAACAATATTCATAATATAAATTTTAAAATCACAAATATTGTCTCAATTGTCATATGTAATTGATATGCATATGCCAAAAATGGAAACTATGAACAAAAACAACAAAATTACACACAACAACAATAATTATATAAAAATATGACTATACTAGCCATGACTCAAAGAACAATATGGCCTCAAAACAATGGTGTGCAAAACAACAAGAGAATGTGCACCTACTACCAAGAATGTCTCAATCACCCTAAAACATGAGTGAAATGAAAAACACAAACCCATACATATATTTAAATAAGTGTGTCAGCCTTATAGCATGAAACCTTAAAGAACTATGCCACCCTAAGTAGGGAAACATAATTACAAGTACAACCAATGCTTGTCCTTGAAAACTACCCCATTAAGAAAAAACGTTAAATGATACACCATAGGGGTGAAATAACCTTGTACCCAATCGACATCAGCACAATACATTTGACAAAATAATTTTAAATAAAGAGGCACAACATACCACCATAAGATACAATGTTAAACATTGATCTAAACTTATTGTAAAGTTATAAATAAGAACACAACTAAACCTCGTCAAACAATCACATATAGATATTAAACAAGGTTGATGCATAGTGACATTAGCTACTATTATTATAAGATAAGCAAACATTCAAGAAACTTCCTGGGCAAGAGGATAAACTACAATCAAGTAGTATTTGGGCTCATGTACGAGATTGAGGATAGATGTTACTTGAAAGCTTTGTGACTCCACTATTGTAGGCCTCAACTATGACAATACCAAATAATATCTTTCTTAAAGATACTATCTAGGCTAAAATTGTCTTTCAATCTTGGACTAAGACCTAGTTGCTTTTGATAGGCTAAGAGTTGTCTTCCTCATATGTAAGAAAATAGGTTTAAAACCCAAGGCACCGAGGCATTTGGCAAGAGTGAAATTATACCCCATTATAGACCACAAACAAGTTATTTCAAATTAGTTGTTTTTCTTGAATAATGGTGATGAATCTGTTGATATTATGGTAGGTGCAAGAGAATTGTTGCAGCTAAGATGTAAACCTAGCCAAGGATGAATACTCTGGGAAGCAAGAAGAAACCCTAGCAGGTTATTCTAATAACCTAGAAGACAATTCGGCTCATGAGGATAATTTATATTGGGTTATTGGCCTCCAAGAGAAGAAAAGAAGTTATTTCAGAATAATAATATCTTAGAACAAATAGATGCGAATGAGAAGTCAACCTGAGCTGATTGCTTGAGTGGTATATAAATATAGGAGGCTAGGTTCTCATTACAGTGATCTCTGAAATTGAGAGAGAAACACTTGTGTGCACTATAGTTGCCCGGTTTGAGGTTTGGAGGAGAGTTGTCATTGCAGTTGCTGTAGTTAGCAGTTACGCTTGGACTATCTTGGCTAGGGTTTGGACTATATGATCAACTCTTGGTCGTTATCCTTGGGGAAAGGTGCTACTGCTTGTTTAGCTATCTAGCATAGGGTTTATGCAGGTGATTCCTGCATCAAGGTCAAGGTGCCGGTGGCTTGAGCTATGGTTGAGTGACAATAAGAGATATTGTCACATGGTACTTGAGCACATCCATTATATTCTAGCAGGGTCTTGAAGGAGGTGTGGGCCCATACCTCCTTCATTTCATTCTAACCACTGGAAGGAATTTAAGCCATAAGGTTATCAAGATTGTTGAAGAAATGTCGCTAGGTTTTCTTGTAGGAGCAGTCACCATAGCATTATCTCTAGGGTTACTAGTAGGACCAGTTGTAGAAACCCTAATCCTCTTGTTGAGGCACCTTAAGTGGAAAGGGATTCAGCCTAATCTCTAGATAGATTAGTGCACCCTAGCCTAGCATCTCCTAGTATCTCAACAAGCCAAGGCGTCAGGATTTGAGTTTGTGGTCAAATCTGAGGTTTGACCAAGTCAAAGTAGCCATGACCTATTCTATGAAGTCCAAAGAACAAGTTAGATGGGGCTCTAACTTGAGCATGAAGACAGAATTGACCTCATCCTAACTTGCCAAGAATAAAGTGTTGGATATAGTGAAAGGAAAGATCGTGGAACTAGGAGTTTGAAGAAGGAAAGGAGAAGGAACCGCAGAATGTTGCGGCTATGGAGAAGTTCAAAAGGCAGTGACATCAGAAATGCCATGAGAGTATCATAATTGGACTCTATAAAGACCACTTGATACCCTACATCTCCATCTTGACTCATCAAGGAAAGATGTATGATGCCTTAACAAACCTCTTCCTACCGATTGAAACATTGGACAAGTTATGAGTTTGAAGAATGAAGCTCCATGACATGAAGATGAATGATGAGACAACATAACATCATATTTGTGAGATCCTCTTAGTTAAGAGATCAACTACAAGCTATTGAAGAGATCATCTCGAGAGAAGGAGTGGTAAACATAGTACTCAATGGTCTTCCCAAGGCGTGGGATTCATTTATGCATAAACATGAACTTACAGGAAGGAGTATCAGGAGCATTTGAAGAACTTTGGACTTTAACATTATGCTCAGAAGAATCAAGGATCAATGTGAGAGAAACCCCAAAGAAGTATGATGATCAAGCCTTCACAACAAGATTCAGAATTTCAGGAACAAAGAGTTTGGTTCAAGGAGGAAGCATTTGGTTCAAGGAGGAAGCCAAATCAAGAGAAAGACATTTTAGAAGTACAATGCTTCAACTGTCGAAAGTATGGCCACTACAAGAATCATTGTCCCGAGCTAAAGAAACACGAAGCATCAGTTGTCGAAGAAAAGGAACCTACAAAGAAGACTAAGCAGGATGAAAGAGACTTCTTTCTTCTAAAGCTAACAATACTCTTCTTAGTTCTTGTACATATCTTGTTTGCATCGTCTCTATACATATCTTGTATATCTATCTCTTGGAAGATAATGTGTTCCAAGAAGAACTATACCGATGGAAGAACAAAAATATAAGTATTGATATCATTAGTTAATACATGAAAGAATGAAATACATCAAACAAATCATGTGGAAGTTATTGCAAGATAAGCTGAATCAATCATGAAGAGACCTAGAAGAAGCAAAGACAAAAAGAAGTTAGCAATCGAGAGGAAATTGGAGAAATACTTGTGACATTTTATAGAAGACAACAAGATGGAAGCATGGACTCGGCTAGACAAAGAAATCCAATTATATATTACAGAAGTCAATGAATATGCAGATGGAAGCGTGGAATCTGTTAGACGGAGGGAGTTGATTATATGCACTCTTACATGAAGCAAGGATTAGGAGGAAGCTAATCCTATGATACATTGAAGATGATGAAGTATATATCCATGGTAGTAACCATGAAAGACAATACCTGTTCAGTTCAATCTCAGAAGAAGTCTTCTTCGAAGAGAATCCTTAAAGTATCCCCGGTTGTCCATCCAGATCCGTGATCCTATGACAAAAGAAAGAAGTGGAATCTTTAGGGCATGGAATCTATAAGAAACTCCATGGACCCAAAATCTAAAGAAAAACATGAGGAAGAACATGAATATTCCAAGAAAGAAGAGAAGCCTGAACAACTAGTCATTGATCGAGAATCACATGATTACCAACCTAATATGAAAGCAATCAAACAGAACTGAAAGCCGTGATGAAGAACAATGTATGAAGGACTTATGAATGAAAGCATTACGAGATCTAGAACTAGAGGTTCTCCCAGATGGAGGGAGAAGACTATGATGATTACTTGTTCCAGTACACCGGACATATCTCTACATGAGTCATTATATCATCCACAACATCCATGAGTTGGAGTTCTGCATCAGATGAATGCAAAGAATGTTCTCCACATAAATTGAATAAAGAGCGTATGAAGAGCAACCTCAAGACTTTGAGGCATACCAGAAAGAGACCCTTGCATGCAGATAGAAGAAGACAACTTGGTGGAGAACCTCCAGTGCACAGCAGAAGCGTGGTGAAGATTTTCTATAAAAGAGATATTATATCAAGATGATTACTCAGTAGATCAGATCTCATGATAACATATGAAGTGTCACATGGACATGTTCCCATTTTCCAACTACGATATACTTTATTGATCAGAGCTACATGAAGCCTTCAAAGAAAACCGCTCTAGAACAAAGTACATTTGAAATCAAGCATTACATTATCCATGATGAAGTTCAGAAAGGAGAAAGAGGTTCTCCATTACACATCTCCACAAATGAGCAGATAAGCAGACATTTTGGTAAAGCTTCTGTCCAAAATGAAAGAGTTTGCGTACTCAAGTTGGAGCTCGTGGAGATGACTTCCTTATTGAAAAGGGAAGAGATGACTCTTGGGTTGGGAGGGAGCACTGATATGTATTGATTTATGGACAGTCATTTTTTAGTTCGAAAAATGGTCCAGGAAGAGCAGTTTCCTTTCCAGTTCAGAAAGTGGATTGAGATTTCTGACAAACAACGATTTCCCATTGTGGTTAACATGGGAAATGGTCCAGATTGCTGATGTATCATAGACAACGACTTCCCATTGTGGTTAACATGGGGAGTGGTATAGGGCAGTCTCTCTTCTTAAGGGTTACTCAAGAAGACTGACCCGCCTAGCTAGACAACAATTTCTCATTGTGGTTAACATGAGGAATGGTCTGTTTTGGAGGTTGATACAAGACAATCTTTTCCTCTTGTGGTTAACAGAGGAAATGGTCTGGACAATCATTCCTTAGGGTTTATACATTCTCTCCAGAGTGCACTTTGATTAGTGTAGGAGGAATGGACCAGGGTGGGGAATGGTCCAGGCTCAACA
>SNQJ01S0176171.1:20343-31110 GCA_010110895.2 Picea sitchensis | reverse complement strand
TTAGATAGTTCTTAGCATCTAGTTGTTTATAGAGAGATATTCTTCATTATTTTTAATATCATTTCATTAAGTAATGAAAAATGTGTGGAAGAAAAAAATGCTAAATAGTCTTGACAGAGTTATTAACAGATAATACATAATTAGAATTATAATATGATTAACATGCCAGCGTCCATCTCGTTTTTACTGCACATCAATCTTGCAAAGGCTAATGTGACCAGAATAACCTAACCATTAATGGGCATGCCTATTGCAGAATTGAATTGATACAGTGGACGCCTCATTCCACCCTAAACGAACCATGAGTACTTCACCATACAAACACATAGTCAGTCGAACATCAACGCACAATCTTCGACTGCATTTATTTATTTCCCATACCTGCAATGCAAAAACAACCTAAATCGGCTTGTTGAATTGTTTGCCTTGCTTGTTGGCTTGTTTTTCGAAGTTGCAATTAGTCTTGATGGGATTGTTCACTTTGTCCCTCAAACCATACAAAAATGCATGCTAGAGTGGATGTTTGATACGTATTTAGGAGTGGAACGAGTTGATTAAGGCATCGAATACAATAACAATAGGCATATGAAGAAAGTGAACAATATGTTCTATTAAATAATGAAATAGGTTGAAACTGTAAAACTGCAGAAGTGAAACACTTGCTCGAATGATAGTAGTTATCTCTCAGAAGAGATGTGGATGCTACGTGTAGTTATCCATATTAGTAGAATGAATTACAATAAGGGTCCAGAGGCCTTTTTGATATTACTCATGAATTCCAAAACCCTAGACATCCAAAAACCTAACCGTAGATGGTGAAAAACCAAAAGTCATGTGGCCCCCTATGGGTAAGTTGGTACCTCAACTTCCCAAAGTCGTAACTTTTGCATACGACCTCTATTTTAGGCGTGTTATAGCTCACCGGAAAGGTCTTTCAGAGAAATACACTTCAAGCCATCAAACTCTTACTCCGTCTACAATTTGACTGTGGTGAGCCAAAAAAAACAATGTTGAGGGCCCCAAAACGGCCCTAGAAGTACAACAAGATGTGTTGACATGAAAACATAAAAAATAAGAATGTTGGATTAGGTGAGAGGACACCAATATTGTTAGGGTCCTAACCCACACATAGGTAGATCAATATATTCGGATGTAATAAAGGTCAATATTAATAAGGCCTTTCAATAAAATAGAATAAGGCGGATGTAACAAGACCTAATAGAAGCTTTTGCTTCTAGAAGGATCTTCCTATAGATGCTTCTCTTGATAGAAATATTTAGTATAAATAAGGGTCGAGGGTATGAAAACCCTAGCTTGGAGATTATTGTAATAGAGCATTTCTCGACTAGAGGTTGCCCCCTCGAAGAGGCCTGTGAACATTGTTTTCTGAATCAAAGTGCTATTTATGTTGTTGTTCTTATATCATTTCTATGTTATTGTGGAGATTATGCTCGTTATATTACTGTTATTCTACCATTTCTATCATTTTATTTTTGTTCTACATATTTATTATATATGGTATCTTGCAAATGGTATTAGAGCACTTTCCTTGGTAGAAATTGTGGGAATTGTTTTTCAGGGTAGAGACGTATTCCGACGTCTTTAAGCCACAGAAATTTGTCGTTACACGCATAAACCCACGGTTTAGGGATTCATACACACAGGAACATTACTTATCTTTATACATCATTACATATGACTTGGCCAAACTCTGGTATGGTGTTCTACATCTAGATCAAGAAAGTTGGCAATGGAGAAAAAATTCTCATCAAGGGTATATTGCTTGGACACAATTTGTGGTAGATCTTTATGAATGGTTTGACACTGACACCAACCATTTGGGTCATTTGACAAAGTTGAAACAAATAGGAACAGTGGAAGACTTCATAGCTGCATTTGAGTGCCTGGATTTTTTAACAGAGGGCATGAGTGATGCTTTCTTTCGAGAGTGTTTTATCAGTGGCCTCAAGGAGGATATTCGGGCCCATGTCCTCATGGCTCGACCTTCGAGTTGGGTGGAGGCTACTAAAAAAGATAAAGAAGCACAACAAGTTGTATCCTCTCAAAAACGTAAACCTTCCTTTATCCCTCACCCTAAACTCGTAAATCCCACTACTCCCTCCGTCCCATTAAAGATCCAAAAATTGACCAGGGCTGAAATGGTTGAATGCCAACTCAAGTGCCTTTGCTATAATTGTGATGACAAATATTTCTCGGGCCACAAGTGTAAGGAACAAAAGATTTTTATGGCCATCTCTGAGGATATTTCGGAAGAGGATGTTGAAAATCCCCTTGTGTCTGAGTCACCTGAAATCACTGACATAACCCCTCCCTCAAACCCTCCCAAAGTAGAACCCATCATTTCCCTCAATGCTCTCACCGACTTCTCTGCTCCCCAAACCCTCAATTTAATCGGTTACATCAAGCATCGGAAGGTCATCATTCTCATTGACAGTGGAAGCACCCATAATTTTATTTATCATTGCATTGCCCAAGAAACTCATTGCTACATCCATGTTGTCAACAATTTCCAAATCATGATTGCCAATGGTGGTTCCATGAAATGTGGAGGGCACTGTGAAAATGTGCGTCTCCAAATCAGTGACTACCACCTCAAATCCCATATTTTTTCTATCGACATGGGTGGTTGTGACATTGTGTTGGGTGCAGACTGGCTAAGAACTTTGGGTCCCATTCTCATGGATTTTAAAGCATTAACCATGCAATTCAACCAGGAAGGTCACTAATATAAATTCCAAGGCATCACTACTGGTTCACCTGAGGTCATTAGTTCACATCGCATGGAAAAGCTTCTAAAAAAAGGTCATTCTAGTGTCATTGCCCAACTCCATGCCATACAAGCAACGGAGACACCCCCGGTACCGCATGACCTCCAAGCCCTCCTTTCTAAACATGAAATGGTATTTTCCATTCCCCAAGGACTCCCTCCTTCCCGCGGTGTTCATGCTCATTTCATTCCCCTTGTACCTAGAAGCCTTCCTCCCAATATCCGTCCATATCGCCACCCCTTCTCACAAAAAAATGAAATTGAGAAAATGGTCTAGGAACTCCTTAATGCAGGCATTATCTGTCCTAGTACGAGCCCTTAATCTTCTCTTGTAGTCATGGTCTTGAAGAAAGAAGGTTCTTGGAGAATGTGTCCTAACTTTCATGCCCTCAATAAACTAACCATTAAAGACAAATTTCCCATTCCTGTCATTGATGACCTCCTGGATGAATTGAGTGGCACCCAATTCTTTACTAAACTTGATCTTTGCTTAGGCTATCACCAAATACATATGAAAGAGGTAGACATTCCCAATATAGCCTTTTGCACTCATGAGGACCACTATGAGTTTTTGGTCATGCCCTTTGGCTTGTGTAATGCCTCCTCCACCTTCCAAAGCCTCATGAATCATGTCTTCTGTCCCTTTCTATGTCATTTTGTCTTAGTTTTCTTTGATGATATCCTCATCTACAACAAAACCTGGACATACCATCTTACTCATGTGGATCAGGTTCTCCATCTACTCTCTCAACACCAACTTTTCCTGAAATAGTCTAAATGTGCTTTTGGTGCCTCAGAAGTAGAATACTTGGGTCATGTGGTTGGCAAGGATGGTGTCAAGGTGGACCCAAAAAATATTGAAGCTATTCAAAACTGGCCGCACCCAAAGACTCTCAAAATCTTGCGTGGATTTTTAAGCTTAACAGAGTATTATTGCAAGTTTGTTAAGAACTACGGAAAGATTGCAGCACCTCTAACGACACTCCTAAAAAATAACTCTTTCACTTGGATTCCAGCCGTTGCTCAAGCTTTTCAAACATTGAAGATGGCCATGTGCACCACTCCGGTTCTGGCCCTTCCTGATTCCACAAATACCTTTGTGTTGGAATGTGATGCCTTAGGGAAAGGAATCGACGCTGTCCTTATGCAAGAGGGTCGACCTTTGGCCTTCACTAGCAAACAATTGTCTGAAAGGAATCTGGGAAAACCCATTTATGAAAAGGAAATGTTGGCTATTCTGCATGCCGTTGATCTGTGGTGTCCTTATCTCTTGGGGAAACACTTCCAAATTAAGATCAACCATCAAAGACTCAAGTACTTTTTTGAACAACGCATTTCCTCCCAGGAGCAACAAAAATGGGTGACTAAGCTCTTTCCTTTATTGTACCAGATTGGCTCCAAGTTGTGCGCAAGGAATGGATTCAAGATCCCAAAAGTTTGCATCTGATCAAACAATTGCAGACCAAGGCTCCGACTCCCTTAGGGTACTCTTGGATCTAGGATGAGCTTCTCTACAAAGGTCATTTGTATTTAAGTAAACAATCAAAGCTTAAATCCATGGTACTTTTTGAGCTTCATGCTACACTCACAGCGAGGCACTCAGGGTTCACCAAAACATATGCCAGGGTCAAACGTTCTTTTTCTGGGATGGTATGAAATAGGACATCCATAATTTTGTCGCTGAATGTGAGGTGTGTCAACGCAACAAGGGAGAAACAGTCAAATCTATGGGCACACTACAACTGCCTCCAATTCCACCTACTATTTGGAAGGATATCTCTATGGAATTTATTATCGGCTTACCCAAATCGGGGAATAAATCAGTCATAATGGTGGATGTGGATCGCCTATCCAAGTATGCTCATTTATGCGCTCTTAAACACCCATTTATTGCATCCACGGTGGCTCAAATTTTCATGGACCAGGTCTCCAAGCTTCATGGCATGCCACACTCTATTGTTCTTGATCATGACCCAACTTTCACAAGCAATTTTTGGCAAGAACTGTTTAAGATACAAGGCACCCAATTGCATCTCAACTCATCTTATCCTCCCTAGACTGATGGTCAAATGGAAGTTGTCTACAAGTTTTAGAGAATCATCAAGGAAATGATCATCCAGTGGAAAGATAGGACTCTAGCAGATGCCACTTGGGAACCAACTACCATTCTGCAGCAGTTTCCACATCTCAAGCCTTGAGGACAAGGCTGTTTTTAAGGGGGAGGACATGCTAGGGTCCTAACGCACACATAGGTAGATCAATATATTCGGATGTAATAAAGGTCAATATTAATAAGGCCTTTCAATAAAATAGAATAAGGTGGATGTAAGAAGACCTAATAGAATCTTCCGCTTCTAGAAGGATGTTCCTCTAGATGCTTCTCTTTATAGACATATTTAGTATAAATAAGGGTCGAGGGTATGAAAACCCTAGCTTGGAGATCATTGTAATAGAGCCCTACTCGAATGGAGGTTTCCCCCTCGAAGAGGCCCGTGAACATTGCTTTCTGAATCAAAGTGTTATTTCTGTTGCTTTTCTTATATCATTTCTGTGTTATTGTGGAGATTATGCTGGTTATATTACTGTTATTCTGCCATTTCTAGCATTTTATTTATGTTCTGCGTATTTATTATATCTGGTATTCTGCAAGTATCCACCTGGAACATGTGTAGGGCTTCAAACATCCACATAAGTGTAGAACCCACAATTACAAAGAAGTATAGAAGAACGAGTTGAACTAAAAATAGACAAGAGGAGCCAATTGGAATAGATGGGTGGCCACCAATATCCACCTAGATCAATCCTCCCTCTTAGGAAGCAATGGTCTTCATTGCGTTGAGTTCCCCCATCAGGTGAATAAACTTATTCTATATTGGGCCCTAGGTGAGCCACCTTCCTTGGTGTAGGAGATGCCCGACCTTGACAAACCGATAAGGCTAGATCCTTTGCTGGCGAGTGCCCTTGACCTGTGTGTCCACTATATGATCAGTGTATTCTTGTTCCATGCAGTCAGGGTTGAGCTCTTTTGGTGTCATATGTTCTGTGATTTCTGAGGTGTCCAATAATGGTGGAAAATATGGCTGAAGGAGGTCCACATTGAAAACTGGGTGTAGGCCAAGGTAGGGTGGAGTGTTGAGCTCAAAAGAATTTCTACCCATAGCCTTGGTGATAGTATAAGGCCCATAGAAAAGTGGGTGGAGATTCCGATGGGGCCCTGTGAGATGCTCCTTCTGCAAATGTAACCAAACTTTGCCGCCAACTTGAAACTATTGCGATACCCTGTGTTGATCATGGCACTTCTTATACTTAGCATTGGATTTCTGCAAAATCTCTTGGAATTGTTGGAGGATGTGTTGAATCCGTTCAATGAATCTGGTGGCTTTGTCGGTCTAAGACTGAACATGGCAAGAGTTTGTCTGTGTAGTGGCAAGAGGTAGTGCAACATCAATGGGACTCAAGGGTTGGAATCCCCACCCCACTTGAAATGGGCTATGGTCGGTGGAGCTATGGAGAGCCCTATTGTAATTGTGTTGAACATAGGGGAGGCTCTCATCCCATGTTTATGGATTCTTAGAGTTGTACATGCACGGGATGTGCACAATCATTTGATTGAAGACCTCTGTTTAGTCCTCTCTTTGGGGGTGGAAATCATTGGATTTAGCGATTTTGGTGTCCAACATTGACTAGAGACTCGACCAAAATGTGCTAAGGAACCTATCATCCCAGACGGAGATGACGGTTTGTGGTATCCCAAAATGGACCCACACTCATTCGAAGAAGAGATTGGGAGTAATTTATGCTGTGATATTCTTCTTGCAGGCTGTGAGGATGGTCATCTTCGAAAACCGATCAATGACCACAAATACACAGTCATTTCCTTGCTTCATGGATGGAAGGCCAGACATGTAATCCATTCATATGGATTCCCAAGGCTTCTCGAAAGTAGGAAGAGGGGTGTATAAGCCTTGCTTATTGATGGTTGGTTTGTAAATGGCATAAGAAATGCAAGATCTAATATACTTGCTGACGTCCTGTCGAAGTTTTGGCCAATAAAAATGTTTCTGAAGAATGGCCACGATTTTCTCCATGCCAAAATGTCCTGCCATCCGACTGTAGTGAGATTCCCAAATCATATTTGCACGCTCTCTTGTAGGAACATGGAGATGGCCTAGATGGCATAATAGTCTATCCTAAATGTGAAAATCAGTGATAGTCGCACATGTACCCAAGACTTGATAGGTGGTGGCCAAGTCTGAATCTTGATAATAAAGTTGGGGCCACTTAGATGCCTCATGTCCACAGGAATGGAGCATAGTGGTGAGTGTAGCCATAAGAGGTCGACTGAGGAAATCAATGACATGATTTAAGATCCATGTCTTATACTCGAAGTTGGGATGGTACTATTGTAGGTAGGTGGACCACTTCTGATGGAGGTCGTTTTGCAATTTCCCCTGTGTCTGTATGAATTACAAAGGCTTGTGATCAGTGTGGATGATTGTATCCTTTCCTAGAATGTAATGTTTCCATTGATGACAAGCTTGTACGATGGAATACATTTCCTTGTCATAGGTGGGGTATTTCCAGATAACATCTAAGAGTTTCTCACTATGGTATGCCACCAGATGACTGTGCTGAGTGAGAATTGCACCTACAACATATTCATATGCATCCGTCTCAATATCGAATGGTTGTTGCAGATTGAGAAAGGAGAGTACTAGAGTTGAGCACAAGTGATTCTTTAGATCATTGAATTCTTGTTGTTGTTCCTTCCCCCTCAAAAAAATTTCCCTGCCACCTCCCTTGGTCACCTTTTCGAGGGCCCATGCAATATGAGAGAATCCCAACATGAACCGTCGGTAGAAGTTGGCAAGTCCCAAGAATATTCGAAGCTCAGTTAGTGTGGTCAAGGCTGGCTAGTCATATATCATTTGGATCTTAGCTGGATCAACATGTTCCCCATGCTCATCAACAATGTAGCCCAAGTATTGGACCCTGTTCATGCTAAAAGATCATTTTTCTAGGTTGGCATACAGCTTGTGTTGCTACAGAGTGCTTAGAACCTGTTGAATATGCCGCATGTGCTCCTCCCAAGTTCTGTTGAAGATGACGATGTCATCCAAATATACCACCACAAAAGAGTTAGTGAAGGGTCTCAATACATCATCCATCAACCTCATGAAAGTGTTTGGTGCATTTTTTAAGACAAAGAGCATGACCTTCCATTCAAAGATACCTTCTTTAGATTTGAAGGTTGTATTCCATACATTGGTTGGTTCGTTGGGAACCTGATGGTAGCCATACTTGAGGTCAATCTTGCTAAAGAAATTTTTCCCCTTGAGTTGGTCAATAAGGTCATCAATCCTAGGAATTAGGTATCAGTTCTTGACTATGATTTTGTTTAAGGATCTGTAATCAATGCAGAGTCACCAAGTCCCATCCTTCTTCTAGACCAGTACAATCGAGATTTTGCAAGGGGAGGAACTGGGTCTGATGTTCCCCTTTTGAATAAGATCTTGGATAGGACACCTGATTTCATCATTTTCCAACAATGAGCGATGATAGATTGGTCCATTAGGTAGAGGTGAACTGGGGGTCAGATCAATTGGATGCTTGACTTGGTAGTGCATCGGTACCCCGATGGGTGAGGAGAAGATGTCTCTATATTCTTCCATGATCTTTTCCACTTGCTTCTGATGCAAAGACAAGCTTTGTGTAGAGGCAACAGATGTGGTGATGACCTTCTACTTACTATGTGCACAGATCACAAAGAAGAAAATATTCTTGATATATGAAATGAACTTACTACATTGCTTAGTATATATTAAAGAAATAGCGGTAGGTGATGCTACCTCTAGTATCCTGTACAATTTTCTACCCAAAATAATAATAACACTTTGGGGTCTAGACTCATACACAACATGACGCTTCCACAAATATGGTTTTCCTAAAATAACATCACAAACTTCAAGAAGATAAATATCACAAAATACCTCATCTTTGAAAGGCTTGATGTCGTAGAGTAGATGACACAGTTTTCTAACAAAAAGATCTCTTCCTTGGCAAAGCCAGTCGAAAGTGTAGGGTTGTGGGTGTAGTGTCATTGGAAAGTCTAGCTGCTTGATGACCTTTGTTGAAATTAGGTTCTTCTGACTGCCTCTATCAACAATGAAATGAGGTGGATCCCCCTTTACCCAAATTTGTGAGTGAAAGAGGCATTCCCGTTTTTCTGGTTCTTCTGGTTATCTTGGTTGGACTTTGGTGGTAGTGATAGTGGCACTGGGTTTAGCATCGATAATCTGATTCCCTCCTTCAGGATTTGATTCAGAATCAAAATTGGACTTTGACTCAGAAGCCTTCATATCGACCACGAGTGACTGCTTGGAGAAACATTTTTCAGTGTTGTGCCAAGGGATTTTATGGTACTCACACCATTTTCCTATTTCCTTCTTCATATTTTCTTTTCCCTTCTTTTGTTGTGGATTGGATTGGTTGTCCTGAGAGTGTCCCTCTTTTCTCTATCTCTTGTTGTGTGGGTTGGGGATGCCTTTTCCCTTCTTCGGATGTACGGAGTGTTGGAACATATATATATTTCTAAAATTTTGAACTTTGAATAAATTTCATTCCTAGTTAAATAAGAATAAGACGCGCATGATATACGTCGTTAATGAAGTCTTCCATATAATCAAATGATCCTAAATCTCTTCGTATTTGTGGAGCCACCAAATGGTTAAAGAGCTAAGTTTCCAGAGTCTTCTTTGAAGCTTCACGCTTCAGGCGTTTCAACAAGTCATAACTTTAAAAGGCTCAAAACCTGAATATATCCGTTATCACTTTTTCACCAAATTTTGAAAGACATGTTTCATGGTAAACATGTACATTTTAAATCTTCCCTGAGTCAACATGTGGCACCTTTCTCTGAGATTTTAATCTAAATATTCACATGATTCTAATTAACACTTAGCACCCCCCAGCCTCGACACGTCATCTAAAATGATGTCATCTTTGACACATCACTACAGGTAATAACCTTTCGAGAATATAATAAGGAACTAACTTTCAAATCCACGAAGCAGTAAAATCCTGAAATATCAAATCTTAATTAATTGAGTTAATCTTGATTAAATACGGTTAATAAATTCGTACTTCGGAAGTTCAGACGTTTATCATCCCTCACATCTTGAAATCTTCGAAGTCCGAACTTCCGAAACATTTCAAAATTTAGAGGGGTTAATCAAAACTAAAAAAATTTATCCAAGAATTAATCATTTCGTGGTTTTGGGTTTTGGGGATTCTATCTCAAGCTACTCATTAAAATCTCGAAGCTCGAATACCCAAAAATGTTTAAAGTTAAACATGATTAATTAATATATTAAACAATATTATCTCATAATTAATTTCTCACGAGTTTGCGATTCAGGAATTTTCAAACATGTTTCATCCAAGTTCCCGATCACGAACCACCAATATTTATGGCATTAATCACAAATCAATGGCAATGATTTCAATATAGATTGCAGATTGCTGCCTAGATTTCCTCATTAAGGTAAATTATTTTTTCGTCAGTAAAGGTACGCGTAAATCAATATGCTTAAGGTGAACAATAATATTGGATTTTGAATTATATTTTCATTCTCGCAAAATAACAAGTTTTAAGCCAGCTGCATAAGCTCACACATTATCCTGTAGCAGGTAATGTTGAGTCTCAAAATGGTCCTTATTTTCACTCCATTAATTCACTAAAACCTTCACAATTACTTCCATTTCACCTTCATATCACCTCCACATCATTACATTTACCGCATTATTGGGTTAAAACTATGATTTTCCAAAGTTGATCAATTCTTAACATTTTTAAGTGAATTTGTGGTTAAACTTTAGAAAATAATATGCTTATACTTATACCTAACCATTAGAATGAGTTTGTTGACATGTGTAGGTGATTTGGAAGCTTCCAAGACACTCTTATGTGGCCTCCAATA
>SNQJ01S0176170.1:26810-37535 GCA_010110895.2 Picea sitchensis | reverse complement strand
AAAATAAACAAGTTAGAAGGATCTTTTATTAACAAAATGATAAAAATCTAATTCTATAGACTAGCTACAGAATCACATGATTCTGTAGCTAGTCTAAATAAGATATAGAATCAACATTAAAATTAATCAAAAATCTTTTAAAGAATTCCATTTAATTGACATCCAATAATTATTTGAAAACGAATCATAAATTGAAATCATTATTCCATTATGAAATCAAACAGGATCCAAATCAATTAAATGACTACATAGACAGGTATACTCTGTTTTGTTTTTGTTACCACAAAATCGGGTCAACAAAACCATAATCGAACAACAATGCAATCGTTTCACAACGAATCAAATTCAACAGTTGTGAAATCATTTTGATATCAATTGAAATGATTATAATCATCAAATCATAAGCAATTCGTTATACTTGTCTTGTCAACAGGAGAAATAATCGAATCGAACATGATCATTTTCAAATCATGATAACTGTATAGAAAACGATTTAGGCTGTGAGTGAATTCAAACCATAACTGACTCGTAACTTCCCACAAACAAAATCGTAACAGGATCAATCAAACAGAGTTCAAAATAGATATCGATCGTTTGTCATTGCACAATGAGCAAACAAGATCGATTTTCCTTGACCAAAATCGTTCCAATCAAACGAATTATAACCGGGTTTGACCAATTCATTTTACAAATTTAAAATCAAACAGAGCAGGAATTATAATTGGAATCCAACTCATCAAATAATCTTGCCAACTCAAGAATAAGAGCGAATTGAACAGAAAAGGTTTTAATACAGTCATTACGAATCAAAATTGTTCCATGATTCGGGTGTGCGTGCACAGGCTTAAATGAGCATGCTGTTTTTATAAAAACAAAGTCGTTGAAAATTATATGACAGAGCATATCGTAACCAAAAAACTCGATAAAATCGTTTACCAACCATAACATATGGATCATAACGAAATCAAATCCAAACGAATTGTATTCTAAATTGATCGTGAAAAAACTTCCTGTTCGGAGTGGACACAAAACGAATTGAATTGAAAACGAACCAACCATTTCGTTAACTCAATCAGGTAGACCAATCGATCAAATCCGAACGAAAACCATTCAAATCCAATCAAAATCTATCGAAGGCTATACTGGGAATGATCAAATCATATATCAAATCGAGATTTCTTTTTATTCAAAGAAAAACTATATATAGGATGCACACATTATAACAGAGCCATTTCAAAATACAAACAGAGCTATTTGAAAACAAAATTCAAATCATTATATCAAATTCGATTATTCACACAACTAGAACGATATCAAATTTTCATACCTATATAGCGACGAGACGGCTTGATTATGCCAATTTGGAGTTGATAACTATCGTAGCCGATTCAACATTTTTGAAAAGGATCAAGCCTGTTGTCTTATGTTTCTTATCAGCTGCTTGGAGTTGGTCTTTTTGATTGGTCAATAATGCAACTTGGCTTTCCAACGCCTGGATTTTTTATTGGAGTATGGGGACATCAATGTAATAACGTTCCAACCATAAATCGCATTGGTCACAGGGCGACTGTGTGGGTTTTGAGAGAGCAGGCGAGGGTTTGATCACATGACTGTTAGGTAACTTAATACCAGGGTAGCTAGGATCGTTTCTTAGGCAGGGAGGAAGATTTGTCATGAAATCGTAAGGTGGCTCGGGGCATAAACCCTACAAGTAAGGGTACTCGCTGGCTAGAAAACGCTCTATGTCAGAATCAGAATCCTCACTTAGGACGATAGGGTTTGACTCAACAGAGGGTTTCGGTTTGTTTCTGGCCATTCTCGAAATGAGCTGGGCATTCCTCTTCCCTTTGGCATTAGCAGTAGGGTTTGCCTTGGGATTTTTGCTCGTAAGCTTCTTAATAGCCTCGAACTTCTCATTTCGAATGTCTGGTAAGTCGATAGGAGGATTGGCCGAGGGTTTAGGCAGTAGGACATGTAAGGGTACAAGCGTCTCGGCCTTAGTTTCAATTACCGCAGGCTTGTCAACTGGGATAGGGTTCATATCCTCGAAACCATTACGGGCGATGAAAGCCCTCCAGCTATCACCATGCAAAATCAAATGATAAACAACGATGAGTTTAATAAGTCCATGGTGGAACAGACTGCTATCAACCTTCTGCCTTTTAAACTTTTTCGACATTTTATACAGGCTACGATAAAAGTAAAAGGGCATATTCAACGAGTAACCCATAAAAATAATTAACAAACGCAGGTGGTAGAGAAACAAAAGTCCATATCGACCTTCACAGGTCACGAACTGCTTGAAAACCATCAAAGTATCGTGCCATTGTGGTTTAAGTGCAGAGATGGGCATACCTCTGTCACAAGAGGTGACTTTGCGCGAGAGGAACAACAATGTCCATGGCACCTCCTCGACCTTACAATTCTTAGACCAACACTGTCCCAAGGCAGGTAACCCTGTAGCAGAACTAATAAACTACTCATCAATCTCCAACTGTATATCACCCACCTTGGCTCTATAGCCATCAAAAGTCATGGCAAACTGTCGTGCTACACAGAGATTAAAACCCTCAAATCATTGCACGAAGGTGAGCCATCTGTTTTCCTCCAAATCTTTGCGGGCGTTGTCAAACATCAACAAGGCTTGGTTTCCGTTTGGATCGATTCGCACAACTGGTGCCATGGAGCCGAGCACATAGTAAGCCAAGGTTTTGGATTGAAACCACACACAGGAGCAGAGCTACCGAGCTAATAAGAGTGAATGGTGAAGGGATAGGCATAAATGCCAGCATGCGAAGGTGGTGGAGTTATTCACTGGCCATGCATAACAATTATTGCCACAGTACAACCGCCGATTTACATAGTAGTTCAATCCTATAATAGTAGTTCAACGATCATATCAAATGGACGACCAATGAAACACATGGTGAGTGTATAAACCAATGCGCAAAATCAAAGTTATGTCAATTTTTTTGAACCATTAATATACAATTTGAAATCAATATCAAAGCGTTTAACCCTATGCCAACGTATCAGCTCAGATCGATAGTTTAACCAATGTGTCGATGAGTATTCATATAATCAACAAGCCAATAGTCACAAACATAGGTATTATAAAAAGATATGTATGAAAGATTTAAACATAATACCCATGTATCTTATGAAACCAAAGGTCAAGCAAGTCAAATAACATATAAATCCATATGTCAATGCAATACAAACTCAATGAAACCAAGTCACAAAAAATCGAAGTATGAGTACCGATCAAAGGATGCTGCCAGCTGCATAACGATAGGTGAAATGTGAGCGCAATAGGCATATTGACAAGGATAGGTCATAACAGTTCAAACAATGATTTCAATGCGACTTCGAAAGACTAATGTTTTCACGCTTATAGTCGTGAAAACAAAACGAAGATAAGTGTGCAAACGTCGCAAAAATAAAAGTGTCGTTTATTTGAAAAATTGCGACGAAAAATTGATGTTTGTAAAACATTGTTGTAGGCAGCTTATAAGACAATGGAAAAAAGTGAATTGGCTGCCAACAAGTACCAATTCTGGTATCCATATTGCAGCTGAAACTCAATTTCTCTATTCCATAGAGTTTCTTCACGAAATCATTCAACTTATTGTTCCTTGTTACATGCTTCAATTAAACCTCATTGAAAGCACCAAATGGATGTATATCCATGATGTTCCATCCATTGATAAAATCTCAGCAGTTCTATGACTCCACAAACATAAACACTCTGCTCGTACACCTATTCATTCGGAAGCCACATTAGAACATACATGCAATATATATACAGACAATTCTAATAACATTATAACCTGTATACGAATTATGAGATACATAGCATACAATGAATAGAGAATTGATACTTATATTTTGATTGAGAAGACTTCCATATCAACATGGTCTAGGCCAAAGTACCAAACCCCAACTGCATTCCAACCAATGGTCTCTCTTCCCCACATGTCTGTCCCACCCTAGGAGTGTGCACCTTCACTGTCACATAGTCCATCGACTGTTACACCTCCCTTTCCTTGGGCTTCAGCAACAGGCCAAACCAGAAGTCTTAGAGCACTGTGGCTCGAGGAGTTCCAACTTCCCTCAGAGGTCTCCAATCGACATCTTCCCCAAGATACTCTTTGTAGTCAACATTCTAACTTTTATCAACATCCTCTCATCTGCATCACCCACATGCAGTTATCATGAGAAAACATAAAATAATTCATTTAAGAACTCCAATTAGTTCAAAAGGGAAATCAACTTTTTCCCCAAACATGAAATTCTATTTCATAATTCTTCTTGGTTGTTTCCATATTAGGATTGCAACCTTCCTTGTGGTTTTCCACAAGCACCAAACTACATACCATTTTCTTGCAAGGATTCATCTTACATACTGCCAACAATTGTCAGTATTTCCTGTACATCATAATTCAATTGCAATATGTATAAAATATTATGCAGTGATCTTAGAATTTACTGCACCTAGCAATTCAATCACAATTACCAAACAATTTAATAAAATAGAATGACTCGTCATTCTATGCATATGCCTGTTCATAGTAATATTTGTAAGTTCATTACTTTTTTTTTTTTGAACAAGAAATTTTCTGTAGTCAGTATTCATGTGACTACTTGACTTGCAACTTTCCTGTTGCAATGTGTAACAACTCTTGAAATGTCCTCAACTTCATGAGTTAACAACATTTCAGTTGTTAGTAAAAATTATTTCCATGCAATAATATATATGCATGTACTTACAACACACATTCAACAATTGCATTTAGTACACAATTCAATCACTTACTATGCATGAGTGTCATTCTCCATGCATACTTATTCAATGCACCTTGCATTGAATTACATAATGCTCTTCATCTCAATCATGTATCTCGCCATCCATAAGTTGGAATTCTGGCCAATGTGTTGACACATTCTCCACACACTTCCTATTGCCTTCCCAATTAATCGGATGCCTTCCTTTTCGACCCGAACACTACACCAAGAATATAATTCTATGGTGTTCACTAGTGTTAGCAAAAAGGTTGCAATCCAAGTTTTGTTTAAAAGTAGGAAGCTTTTAGTACATGTGTGGCTCATAACCTTTCCATATCTGAACCTTGCCATATCTAACCAGGTCCTGGTCTCATACATGACTATATTACTGTCATTCATTCCTATAACAAGTTCTTATCTTTTAATTCTTTGGTTATTACTCCATAACCAAATTAACATGACATTCTACTATGTCAGTGTGTGCATTCAGAAGCTAAAATATTTGAATTAATACAGGCCTCCAACCTTTACCACATCCAGTGGTATGCATTCAAATAATAATCATGTGATTTTATATAATAACTCTGGCTGAGGAAATTCTTACCTAAATTTCCTTTTAGCAATTATGAAAAAAGAGTAATAAAAATTCATACCTGCATAACTGCCATTAATAAATTTTTATACTACCTGAAAGTCTGATGGCAGTAGAATATTTCATGCTACTTTTATCAAACTTATAACCAACACTTCATCTCTCTATTGCTTCCCTCCTTATGAAACAACATCACCAACAACACTTGCAAACATGAAAGCATTCTTTCCTCTGGTTGACTCAACAAGTCGTAACATACTTGCTGCCACCGAAATCGCAACAACTTCTTTCCCATGTGAAACTTTTCCTTGCTGATCCCAGAAGTCTTCAATTCTTCCCAAATTTATTAATCTTATTATTCTCTCACTGTGATCACTGTCCATGACTATTTCTTCCCTGATCACTTTCTACACAGTGCCCCTACCTCAGCGGGGTTTGTTGACCCCCCGGTCAAAGGATCTTTCTATATTCTGAGTTGAATTAACTCTTCGAGCTCACGATTGAACCCAAAACAATTATACACAGGCCACCTTTTGTCCTTTAGGCGCAGGTCCTGTCAGACCCATGGGCTATTCCTGCGTGCTTCCAAAAAATCCAAGGTTCAAGCGCTTGCCCCTTTTGCATTATACCTTTCTTTCATATGACCCTGGGCTATGACCTCATGGAAAACTATGATTGAGAGCATGGGAAAGAGTGGTTTTAGGCCAACCGACTTTTCACCTTACAATTCACCTCCAGCTGCCATGCATCACTTTGTTAAAACCGTGGTATAAATTGCGGCCTGGTCTCAGATTTTTAACATCCGAACAAGTTCTGGCCCCGCAATCCAGCTCGTTCGTCGATCTCCAATCCCTTGGTGATGATCCATGATCAATGAATGCTATCTATTATTTACCTACCTCTGGCCAACTGTCCAATCAACGACCCCTTTTTTTTCTTTTCATGCAAGATCTCAGATCTCTGCGATCTCTCAACACGTAGCTCCCTTCCAAATCAACGACTACGATTGATTCCAGCCTTCTGGCCTTCGAGAGTTTCAACTCTCTATTCTCACTTCCTCCTCAGTAGCTATCTTCCGAAGTGGAATATTTGTTGACACCTGTCACTTCAGATGTGCAGCTACGATTTCCTTCACGAGTTCGGCCTTCAGAAGTTTTAGTTCTCAATCTCTCGTTTCTTTCGGAGAGATTTCTCCGAAATGGCAGATCGTCTGCCATGTGTCCTCCTCAATCGAAGGTTCTTCTCCCTCTTCGGGACTTTGGCCTCCTCAACCAAATCTATGGTCCTTCATCTCCCTCTTTGATCAACGATCGAGATCTTCTTTGGGTATTCAGACTTCCCCCGCTCCGCTTTTCCGGAGTCTAGATCTGGCACCCCATGTCCTCGTTCACATCAAAGAATCTTGTCATTTAGGGACTTCATGAGTCCACTCTCCTGTGCACATTAAAAGAGTTAAGTCTCGTGCACTTTCCTTGGGATCTAACGACTGTTGGTCCTCATGCTCAGATCTGACGGACAGATCTGATCTCCTCCTTCACGTGTTCCTTCTGTCTGGAGAAATTCGATAGAAAAATCTCTTCCTCTACAGCTGATCTGATAGCAGCTGTCGCTCCTCCTCCTGAGCTTTCACTTTCTCCCGAAATGGAAAAAAAATCTAAGTGTCAAGGATTTGACCTTTGATCCTTCTGCGAGTCCACCTCCTGGATCTCGTTTTCTCTCTCGTAAGCGTTATCTCTTCTGATCTTTAGGACTTAGAATGAGTTCGTCTCCCACACACTCCTTGCGTTATCTCTTTTGAGATTTTCGATTTACTCAGTCTCCTAAAGTTCTCGACCCTTCTGTTTCCTTTCAAAGGAAAAATTCATGCCCTCCTGACAACCTTTTGCTCAAAGCACACCTTGCTGAGCGTTTTCTACAGAGTGTTCAACAGCTCTGTGACTATGTTCCTTTGATACTCTTCTCCCTGAACTTGAAAACAATTCTCTTTATGCACACTTTCACTAGCTCGATGCCCACCTAGAAAATCCCTACAGAGTTCTCAGTGACTCTAACTCTCTCTGAACTCAACACAAAGTTCTTCCTGTGCACTCCTTGCACTTTTGCTGATGAATATTCAATGATATCTCTCCTGAGCTTCTATGAGGTTAAATTACCTCTGTCAACGCACTCCTTGCTGACAATGTGCACTCCTTGCACTAAAAAACTAAAAGAAGAGAAACAATCGAAACTTATTCAATACTTCATTAGTTTACACATTCAAACCACAAACAACATATAAAAACATAAACACACTACATGCAGGAAAAATGACTTTTCTATTATCTCTGTGAGTGTCTCCTAAGCACTCTGTGAAAATTCTATTTGTTTCTAACACTCGTCAAACTCTACAAACACAACGTGTAGTCAACCAGAATTTGTCAGGCCATCATTCCTTAACAAATCCCACAACATTCATAAACCAATCTAATTTAAGAAAGTGTTCATATTTCATTTTCTTTTTGAGTTCTTCTTTGCTCTGTAATCATTTTCGGGCACTAGCCCTTTTATCTCAGTCCCTAATCCATGTGATCATGGCCATGACCAGGTGCTAGATCACTAGACGCTTACTCGAGCCTTCGGCTTTGGAAAATTTCACATCCTCGCATCCCAACTACTAATCTCCAAACATTCCCATGTCACCTTTGTTGACATCATTACGTCACATCACTTACGTTTTCCAATTGCGGGGGCATGCAACGATGGTTTGTAGTAAACCGCCTTTCATTCCGCAATTCTTCTGACGCTGACATGTAACCCCTCGGTGAAACCTCGGTTTTGATTGCGGGACAACCTTGGAGAATTAACTCCCATGCAACTTGGGTCCCTGCGATGCCTCTTGGTCGTTGATCTTGATGTATCGTGATCAACGCCACTGTGGGTCCTCTGACCTTTAACTTTGTTATGTAACCTCGGGGTCCCACTAACCATGCTCATATGGAATGCCACATGGAGAAATACTTGCGGCTGATACATGGCCCATTCATATGGGTGACACGCGTCATGCTCCAAATTCCATTTCAATATTCCACAGTTCGAAATCCACTTACACTTGGCACACAACCTATGTGTCCACGTCAATCCAAGTGACATCATCATGACTCACTACTTCGGCTCTTCGGGAGCTTTCTCCCTTCATTACTGTGTTTGAACTTTTAACATTGGCTTGATCCAACAGTCGAGCTCTCCTCTCCATATCTACAGTGTAGATCCACTTCGGGGATTCAAAAGTTTGTGCATTAGCATATCTCTCTTCTCTCGATCATTGAAATCCGAAATTACGATATGTCGTGAGATCTAACGGTCAGGCTTCTCCCCATATCTATGGTGTAGATCTCTCTTGAGACTTCAGAGCTTCGAGATTTGGCCCTTCTCTTGTTTCTGGCATCAAACTTCACTAAAGTTGTGAAGTCCAAAGGGCTTCTGGGTTAACTCCTCTGCACCTTCCCTAGATATGACGGTCGTAAGGGATTTCCCTTCCTTCCGAACAAATCCTATGATGCATAACAAACTCTGTTACTCTGCGGATTTCCAAATGAATTCACGGCTAACTGCCTCACAACATTACTAGATCTGATGTTCATGAAGGATTATCCTTCTCCCAAAAAGATCCTAAGGTCCACATTACTCTGCGTCCCAATATCACTTCTGTCATAGTTTTATGACACCACTACTCCTCCTGAGCTTCGTAACATGGCCAAGGTAACTTCTTGGCACTCAAGAAGGTTCCGAGGTTCGAAATTGGTCCTCCAGACACAATTTCCTCTTGAAACCTTAGGTTCAATGACCACTTACCCAACCCATCCAGGCTCCATGTTGAAACATTGGGTCAGAGCTTGAGTTTTGTCCATTTAAACAACTCCTCCTTCCGAAACTCTTGCTTGAACTTCCACTAACGGGTTAGATGGAGGATGGGAAATGGAAAATGAACCTCCTTCCTGTGAGCAGTTTTCTCAACTATGCGTAGGTAACTAGAGGTCAACATCTGAGGCCAACGAGTTCAGGCAGAGGATGGAAGAATGGGGAGCGAAGCCCCCAACACTACTGACACTTCAACTTTTAACTGCATGAGCCCAGGTTCATACTTGTCTTCCTGGAGCTGCATGCACTCCATTTAGCCTATGTCCCCTTTCTAGGAACTTAGGACAACTTTCATCTATTTTCCACCTTAGCCTTATGAAATAATATTAAAATATCATTCCTCTAGAGGTAAGCCCCCTAGATTAGCCCTTAGGCCCAAATACTTAGCCCCCTCCCTTGCCCAACCTTGTGGAAGATTAGTCCCCCATCAATCTTTCTTTGTGGTCGGTCTACACGTAGCGATGTTTATATTTTATTAATGATATGCATAATTACATATACAAAATCAGGCTCCTGGCCTTAGCATCCTAGGCTCCTTGCCTAATAATCACATAAGCCTCCTAGATTATTATAACTTGGCTCACCAGCCTAACAAACATGTTTACAATTCATAATTACAACTGGCTACCGGGGGATAATATAGAATGTCATCCAGATACACCACTAAAAAAGTATTGGTGAATGGTCGCAGGATATCGTCCATCATCCTCATGAAAGTGGTTGGAGCATTTGTTAAACCAAAGGGAATGACCAACCATTCAAAAATACCTTCCTTTGACTTGAAGGCGGTCTTCCATACATCTATTTTTTCTATCAAGACCTGGTAGTAGCCAGAATTTAGATCAGTATTACTGAAGTATTTGGCTCCCGTGAGCTGATCAAGGAGGTCGTCGATTTGGGGAATTGGGTACCAGTTTTTGGCTGTGATTTTATTCAGATCTCGGTAATCAATGCAGAGTTGCCAGGTTCCATATTTCTTCTATACCGACACGATTGGGCTCCCGCAAGGTGATGAGATGGGATGTATGTGCCCCTTGTGGAGCACTCCTTGGATCTCTCACTTGATCTCCTCATTCTCTAAAAGAGAGCGAAATTAGATTGGTCCATTGGGAAGCGGTGCATCGGGGGTTAGATCGATGGGGTGCTTGACCTGACAGTGCAGAGGTACCCGGGTAGGTGAGGAGAAGATATTTGAGTATTCTTCCATGACCTTATCTACTTTCTTCTGCTGTGTGGAGATGTTGACCATGGAGAACCTGGATGTGGATGCGATATTTTGGTCATTCTGAGAGTGAATCATGAAGAAGACAAACTTCCCCTTCCAAGAGATGAGCTTCCTTCATTGCTTGGCAGAGATCAAGGAAATAACACTAGGAGGGACTGCCTTGGGTATCCTATACAATTTCCTATTCAAAGTAATAATAACACTATGAGGCCTAGACTCATATACA
>SNQJ01S0176170.1:3269-19947 GCA_010110895.2 Picea sitchensis | reverse complement strand
TCAACTTTATCAACAATATATAATTTCTCATTGCATCCAGTATATCATGAGCATATAACCATAAGCAGTACAAATCAACAATATCACATGAGATACACAATACACCAAAATTTACGTGGAAACCAAAATGGGAGAAAACCACCTAATGCTTTCTTATATATATCAAGAATAAATTCATAGGAATCACCAATTTCCAAATTCTCCAGCACCAACTGGAAGGAGGCACCAAACCCCTGATTTACATCAACCAACTTGAAGGAAGAAACAACTCCTTGAGTTCTTTGGTACCAACTAGAAGGAGGCTATGACCCCCTGATTTATAGGAAACAACCTAAAGGAAGCACCAAATCCATGAGTTCTCTGACACCAACCAAAAGGAGGCTCTGACCCTCTTATTTATAGGCACCAACTTGAAGGAAGCACCAACTCCTTGAGTTCTTCGACACCAATCGGAAGGAGGCTACGACCCCCTTTCCTTTTCTCATCCTGTCGCCTTGAAATGTAAGTGTAGATTCACTGTTTCCACCACTGATCAACCTGTAACTGCCACTATCATTGTTACATCAACCAACATGTCACTGCCACATCAACAAACTTGTCACTGCCATTGTCACATCAACCAATCTGTCACTGTCACTATCACATCAACATGTGACTATCACTGTCACATCAACCCGTCACTAATGATCAACCAATCATCCAAGCTATCACTATATCTGTCACTAATATAACATCATCAACCAATTGTACCCAGATCCACTCACATGTGTTAGCACTAGAAATCACATCTAGATTGTTGTAGGTGTAAGCCTAGTACCCATCATAATATAAATGGTTAAAACAAGTTTATACTTGAGGGTATCAACAAGACTGAGTAAGAAAGGGAGAGGGAAACAAACCGTCTGCAAAGGCATTCCATTGGGCATGGAGTCATAACATCCTACAAATCAAAGGCATTTAAACTGTATACCATATAATTTTTTTATATAATTATGGGTAGAAGCATAGAGATTATGACAAAAGGAAGAACATCCATCGTACAAAGATCCTTTCTACAAATAGATTAAAGATTGTTTAAACAATAAATAATGAGTTAATGGTCAAGCTATAACAGATCCTTTGTTTTTCATGAATCCATCAATCAATGGTAGCTATGATCCTCAAAACCTGCAATATATTCAAGCAAGAGGATAACAAGAGAAATGGAAAACAAAGAATATAATATGGTAAACAAATCTCATGAATATTTAATGGAAGAAATATTGATTACAAGCAGGCCCTCAGGCTTACAAATGAGCAACTAAACTGATCCTCTAGCTCTCCCCTCTCTCGGATCATGAATCCAACCCTTTCCTCAACAAAACAACTCATATATATAGTGTATCATCCTTCCTACTCTAAATAGGTTGAATCCCAAGTGGTTTCATTGGATTTCTTTTTCTCTAGGAGCTGTTACAACAAGGTGAAACATAAAATCCACCTAGCTCCTATTTTTTTTGATCTTGTCTACTGTGATAAATGTCTTTTGAAACATGTCATGTTGCTTGATCTAGAGATAAAAAACATGTACCTCATCTCCAAATACCTCCTAGGAAACCATTTGAACCCCCTTAGATAGGTAGCATCCCTCCTACAACTTGGATTTATCAAACTGTTTGAGTTTCCAACACCTTTGACAACATGCGCTGTGAACTTTCTTGTAGGTGATGATTTCAACTTTTCTCCCAAACAAAAAACTAGGTCATGCTTATTTTTTGTCAGCAAGTCCATGATATAATGATTCATCTCCACGAAAATTTTCAAAAGAATCAAGATCGACATTTAAAATCTATGGTGAAATAATGACTCTGTTGTGTACTAATTGTTGCAAATTGTCCCATATTGCCAACTCCCAACGCCTTTGACATCACACACTGCGAACTTTCTTGTAGGTGTTTGTTTACCTCCAAAATGATAACAAACTTTAAATCTTACAGAGTCTTCTACAGACCTCTTGAAACATGAATTAACCTTGGAGAAATCATATGAAGATGCTAAATTTAGCTCAAGACCCAAAATCATCACTTAAGTTGTAATTGTATGCACAACAACAGTTGGAGGATGAAAAGGATGCATGTAGGAGGTGAGAAAAGAGGAGCATAAATACAACTTGGATGAGGCTACATATAGGTAGAATTGAAGCAAATTTGTGTAAAACAGATGGTTTGGAGTGCCAATGGTTAAGTTCACAGTGCCAGTTTGTAGCGCAAATTGAAATAGGTTTTTATGAAAATCTCGCAAGATTTTCCACGTCTAAGGAGAAAAATATGAGTTGACAGGTTAAAACCTCAGACCTAGATGAATCTCAATTGGGGAAGGTTTTATCGATCAAGAAACAAAGAGTTTGCAACACCTGTTTGCAGTGCACAGTTTGCAACGCATAGTAATATAGTGGATACAGTTATTGTTGAAAGAGGAAACTGTAAATTGCTTCTTTGGTATAACATAATTGAAAATGGCCAGGGTTTAGGATACCAATGTTGACCCCTATTTATTTCATGATGATGAACACTATCTTAACACCAAAATTCTTACATGGAATAAGGTCAGAATTTTTGACTCCTGAACATTTCATGTGCCAACATTGGTTCCATAGGGGATGGAATGCTCCCTGTTAGTTGCTAAGAAAGTTGCAGTTCCAGTGCCTTATCCATTGGGCTACAAAGTATTATTGTTGATCTATGCAAACCAAGAAACTAAAAGAAACAAAAATGCTCATATGATGAGCTTATTCCCCTACTTCTAACCTGACCTATGAAATGCTTGCTTAGGTGACATCAAAATCTAGTGGAACCATGCAAGGACCTTGTCTATTGATTGAATTCCTTTCAAAACCCTGCTTAGTGGAAATTCAAACTGAAAAATTAAATCCAATATGATAACTCATCCACTTTGAAGAACCAATTCAACTAACTGATTCTAGATAACTCATACATGTCTCTTTCTCCGATGTGTCCAATAGAAATGCAAAAGGATCTTGAAGAATATGTGTGAATATCACTTGTTTATCGATAAAAAGGAAAGGATAGTCTGTGTCTATAGTTCCTTCTTGTTCACAAGTATAGAGTAACATACAATATTCTTTCTTCATTGTATCCTTTTTTTCAAATGCTAATTTCTCTTGTTCTAAGTTTTCAAATGCAATATCATTCTCAGAACAAATGGCAACAATTTGATTATTTTCCTTATCATGCATTTCAACCTCAATAAAATTCTCCATATACAGAACCACAGGATCACTAAGAACATGGAAAGGTTGTTGTTAAATTATAATGTTATCATTATGTTCCAAAAAACTTGTGTGATTTTACAGCTCAACTCTCTCTACTCTATACGAAACTTCAATTTTTTCTTTCAAAAGATTAAATGACGAAAATCATAAGGGAAATGACTTACCTCCAACTGAGTCAAAATTTTCCCTATGATAGAGGTCATAACTGTCATAAATGGGATTAATGCTTTCATAATACTGTTGACAAGAATCCTTTTCTAGATGAAAGGATATTTCTGATATTTTTTGAAAATCAACATCATCATAGTTATTGTACTCATCATATATAGGTAAACAAAAGGCTTATTGAAGATAATAAATAAAAAAATTAAAGACAAAATCTTGCTCCTCAACATGTTTCTCTGTCAACACCTTCTCATGGCATCCTTCTTGTTCATGTTCAATGTTAGCTATGTCTGCATTCCACTCCTCATCCTTAACTTGATCTGAAAATTTTCCGGGGGCTTTGAGATTATCCTCAACCTCTTGAGAATCGATGAAAATTTGCTACAAGGTGATATACCTCCTTTCTAGGAGAAGGAGAGACAAATATGGATGAAGAGTTTTTACATAACAAAGTCTAGAAACAGTTTTAGGAGGTTGGATATCTAAATGATATGAATTTTATGAGCAGAACAAAATGAATACAGATTATTAAAAGATGCTTAACACAAAAAAACAGAGATACAATAAAATTTGTTTTCTATTCAATAAGGAAATAAGTTGAAACTATAAAATGCAACAGACAACAAGCTTGCTGGAATGGTTGCGGCTTATCTCTGAGAAGAGATGGGATGATTGCGCTCATTCGCAAGAAGATGGTTACAATGAGGCTCTGAAGGCATTTTACAATAAACAGGAACGTCAAAAACCCTAGACATCCAAAAGCCTCACCCTAGGAGATGAAGCACCAAAAGTCATGTGGGCCCCATTTGGGTAAGTTAGTACATCAACTTCCCATGGTCGTAATTTTTTCCTACGAGAACGATAGCCCATTGGAAAGGTATTACCGAGAAGAAAAATTTTCGACTGGCCCAGGTAAGTTCCTTTTGGTAGTCACTTGGGCCCCAAATCCCCCAAAAAAATTCGTTTAGGGCCTCAAAACGACCCCGGAAGTTTGGAACCCGAAAAACTATCGAAAACCTGCCAAGGTGGAAAAATGTTTTTCGAACCAATGGAATAGGTGGGTGGCCATCGATATCAACCTATATCAATCCTCCCTCCTTAGTAAGAAATGGTTTCCATTGCATTGAGTTATCCCATCAGATGAGCAAATTTTTGTTGAATTTGGCCCCGGGTGAGCCACTTGCCTTGGTGCAAGAGTTGCCATGCTTTGGAGACTTGATAAAGTTGGATCCTTTGCTATCGAGTGTCATTGATCTATGTGTCCAAAATATGATCACTGGATTCCTATTGCATGCAGTCAAGGTTGATATTTGTTGGTTTCAACTGCTCTGCTATCTCTGAGGTGTCCAATAATGGTCGAAAATATGGCTGAAGGAGAGCCACGTTGAAGACTAGATGCAGACCAAGGAAGGGGGGAATGTTGAGCTCAAAAGCGTTGTCACCCACAACCTTGGTGATGGTTTATGACCCATAACGGAGTGGGAAAAGCTTCCGATGGGCCCCTGTAATGCGTTCTTTCTGCAAATGCAACCAAACTTTGTCGCCCACCTGAAACTTATGTGGCACCCGATGTTGATCATGGCGTTGTTTGTACTTGGAATTAGACTTCTGTAGAATATCCCGAACCTGTTGGCAGATGTGATGGATTCGATCAATGAATTGGGTGGCTTTGTCAGCTTCTGTTGGAGAAGGGGGACAAGTCAGATGAGGTGGTTGCTAGGGGTAGTGAAACATCCATAGGGCCCAATGGTTGGAATCCCAGCCCATCCTAAAAGGGGTTGTGGCCAGTTGAGCTATGCAGGGCTCGATTGTAGCTATGTTGGACATATGGAAGACTCTCATCCCATGTGCGAGGGTGTTTACAATTGTACATGCATAGGATATGTATGACCATCCGATTGATGACCTCAGTTTGGCCATCCATATGGGGGTGGAAGGCAGTGTATTTTGTGAGCTTGGTATCCAATAGTGACCAGAGGCTCAACTAGAATGAGATGAGGAACCAATTTTCACGGTTTGAGATAATGGTTTGTGGGATCCTAAAATGTACCCATACTCATTGAAGGAAGATCTTGGCAGTGGCTTATGCTGTGATTTTATTTTTGCAGGCGGCTAGAATAACCGTCTTGGAAAAATGATCAACAACCACAAAACACACTCATTTCCCCTCTTGGTGGATGGGAGGCCCAACATGCAGTCCATTGAGATGGATTCCCATGAACTGTTAGGAGTAGGCAGAGGGGTGTACAAACCCTGTTTCTTAGTGGTCGTTTTGGCAATAGTGCAGGCGGTGCAGGACCTGATATACTTGCTAATATCTTGTCGAAGTTTCGGCCAATAGAAATGTTTCTGCAGCACTGCCATTGTATTTTCGATGCCAAAGTTTCCTACCAGCTGACTATAGTGATCTTCCCAAATCAACTTCGCACACTCGCTTGATGGAACACAAAGATGGCCCAGACGACACAATAAACCATCCTAAATATGGAAATTAGCGACCACTAAGTTGGCACCCAACATTTGGTAGGTGGTGGAGAAGTCAGGTTCTATATCGTAGAGGTGGGGCCATTCAGAGGTCTCGTTACCGCAAGAATCTAGCACCATGGTGAGTGCTGTGACTGGAGGTCGGTTGAGGCAGTCAAAAACTCGGTTGGTACTTCCTTTTTTATACTTGATGTTGAGGTGGAACTATTGTAATTATGTTGACCACTTCTGATGGCGGTCATTCTGCAATTTTCCTTGGTTCTGCATGAACTGTAGTGGCTTGTGATCAGTGTGGATGACTGTCTCCTTCCCAAGAATGTAGTGTCTTCACTGGCGGTAGGCTTGCACAATGGAGTACATTTATTTGTCGTAAGTAGGGTACTTATGGAAAACATATGATAGTGTCTCACTATGATATTCCACGGGGTGGTCGTGTTGAGTGAGAATGACGCCCACGACATAGTTTGAAGCATATGTCTCGATCTCAAATGGATGTTGCAGGTTCGGTAATGAAGGTAATAGAGATGAGAAAAATTGATTCTTCAAGTCATCGAAGGCTTGTTGTTGGGACAAACCCCACACAAATTATGCCTTACCTCCACCCCTGGTTATTTGGCTGAGGGCCCATGCGATATGAGAGAATCCCATCACAAACTTGCGATAGAAATTGGTGAGGCCCAAGAAGCTTCGAAGTTCAGTGAGTGTGGTTGGGGCCGGCTAGTCACAGATGACGTGTATCTTGGTTGGATCCACATGCAAACCATGTTGATAAATGATGTATCCTAAGTAATGGACCATGTCCATGCAGAAGGAGCATTTTTCCAAATTTGCATATAGTTTGTGCTGTCGCAAGGTGTGCAAAACTTGTTGAATATGATGCAAGTGTTCCACCCAAGTCTTGTTGTAGATGAGGATGTCATCCAAATACACCATTACAAAAGTATTGGTGAAATTTCATAGGATATCATCCATCATTCTCATAAAATTTGTTGGAGCATTTGTCAAACCAAAGGGCATGACGAACCATTCAAAAATACCTTCTTTTAACTTGAAGGCAGTCTTCCATACATTTGTCTATTCTATTAGGACCTGGTGGTAGCCAAACTTCAGATCAATCTTACTAAAGTATTTTTCCCCCATGAGTTGATCAAGGAGGTCATCGATTCGGGGAATGGGGTACCAATTTCGGAATGTGATTTTATTCAGGGCCCGGTAATCAACACAAAGTCGCCAGGTCCCGTCATTCTTCTGTACCAACACGATTGGGCTCCCACAAGGAAATGAGGTGGAAAGGATGTGCCCCTTGTGGAGCAGTTCTTGGATCTACTTCTTGATATCCTTATTTTCTAATAGATAGAAGTGATAGACTGGCCCATTGGGTAGTGGTGCGCCTGGGTTCAGATCAATGGGATTCTTGACCTGATAGTGCAGAGGTACCCCGGTAGAAGAGTAGAATATATATAAGTAGTCTTCCACAAACTTATCCACTTTCTTATGTTGTGTGGAGATATCGGTCATAGACTCCTTGGATGTGGTTGCGATATTTCACTTACTCTGAGAGAGAATCACGAAGAAGACAAATTCCCCGGTATGAGAGATGACCTTCCTGCCTTGCTTGGCAGAGATCAAGAAAATAGAACTAGGAGGGACTGCCTCGGGTATCCTGTACAATTTCCTGTTCAAAGTAATAATAAAACTACGAGGCCTAGAATCATATACAACATGACGTATCCATAAATAAGGTTGGCCCAACAAAATTTGATAGGAGAAACATCACACAATACCTTGTCTTTGAAGGGCTTGATGTCGTACGAAAATCGTCACTGTTGGCTGATGCAAAGATCGCTTCCTTGGTGGAGTCATCCAATGGTGTAGGGTTGTGGGTGTGGCATTGTTAGCAGGGCCAACCGCTTGACAACCTCTACTGAGTTGAGGTTCTTCTAGCTACCGCTATCAATGATGAAGTGCAGTGGGGTGCCTTTTACCCAAATATGTGAATGGAAGAGGCTCTCTCCTTCCTCTGGATCGTCTGTTTCACTAGGTTGGAGCTTGGTGGTAGTAATGATGGCACTGGGTTCTGCGTCAATGATCCTTCTTCCCCTTTTTGGTTCTAACTCAGAGTCAAAACCCACATCTAATTTAGAGGCTTTCACTTCATCCACCAGCGACTTCTTTGAGCAGAAATCAACAATGGTATACCAAGGGCGCTTATGAAATTTGCACCACTTCCCGGTATATTTCTTTGTCTTTATGATGCCCTTTTTTTCTTGTGGCTTGGACTGATTGTCCTAATAATTTCCATATTTTCTCTATCCTTTGTTCTATGTGTTGGGGCCGCCCTTTCCTGGATTTTGCTGTGAGGGGTTCCCAGACCCAAATTGTCGTGTCTTTTGTTTGTGCCTCTACTCGCTTTTGATGGCATATTAGTAGGTCGCACCCAAGGATGAGATGTCTAGAAATTCCATTTCGGTCTCGATGTATCTATGTATAGCACCATGATACTTGAGCACCAGTTGTGTCTCTGAATATTTGATACCCATCTTGGTGCGCAAGGTATGGAAGATATTTGTGAACTCTAGAACTTCTTGGTCTCTTTCTTGCCGCAGTGTGGTCCATTTGGTATACAAGTCGTCATAACTTCTGGCAGGGTAGTATTGTTCCTTAATAACATCCCTGAAGGATTCCCAGGTGGCCGTGATTGTAAATAATGAGGGTTACTTTATTTCCTNTTTTCCCACCAATATTTGACATGGGGAACGACTTTGAGGAGTGCAAAAGTAATCTTTTCTCTATTCGAAAATTAATGGATAGAAAAATACCCTTCTAGTAGGTTCAACCACTTGTCTACAACATCTATGTCTATCTGACCTTCAAATATAGGAATATCGGATTTGATTTGTACCTTGAAGGGGGCGGTGTCTCCGCTTGAGGAAGTTGTGTCGCTTGTTGGTAGCTCCCGAAGGATTTTCACAAAACTATCCATCATCTCATTCCTCTGTTGCATGAGGGCTTCCTCAAGAAACATTTTGAAAGTATCTCTTGTCCCATCATATTTCTTTTCTCCTACCATGAGAGGTCGCTTGGGCGTGCGAGAGATTTTTTCCTCAAGAGAAATAAGCTCGAGACCCAATTCTTTGTACCTTGACCTCATTGGGGACATGCATTAAGAAGACAAGGAACATATCGCTCTGATACCACTGATATAGATTTTATGAGCAGAACAAAATGAATATAAATTACTAAAAGATGCTTAACACAAAATAATAGAGATACAGTAAAACCGGTTTTCTATTCAATAAGGAAATAAGCTGAAATTGTAAAATGCAACGGAAAACAAGCTTGCTGGAATGGTGGTGGCTTATCTATGAGAAGAGATGTGATGACTGCACTCATTCACAATAAGATGGTTATAATGAGGCTCGGAAGGCCTTTTACAATAAATAGGAATGTCAAAAACCCTAGACATCCAAAAACCTAACCCTAGGAGATGAAGCGCCAAAAGTCATGTGGGCCCTGTTTGGGTATGTTAGTACATCAACTTTCCGAGGTCATAACGTTTTCCTACAATCTCCATTTTAGGCACACAATGGCCCATTGGAAAGGTCTAACTGAGAAGAACAATTTTCGACTGGCCTAGGTCAATGCCCCCGACAGTCACCTGGGCCCCAAATCCCCAAAAAACGTCGTTTAGGGCCTCAAAACAGCCCCAGAAGTTTGGAACTCGAAAAACTGCCAAAAAATTGCCAAGGTGGAAAACTATTTTTCAAGCCAGTGGAATAGGTGGGTGGCCACCGATATCCACCTGGATCACTAAAGGCATGCTGGAATAAAAACTATAAAATCTCCCGTTGAAAATAGCAAGAGCTTCATCCTCCCCTCTTTTCAAATCATAAAACTTAGCTAAGTACTGGTCAAGAGATTTGTTCTCTCCCGAGTACCTTGAAAATGCACCAAATAACTCATCCCACGAACCAATGGAACCGACCTCTAGATTTTTAAACCACAAAGCAACATCTCCAACCAAAGATTTTGCAAATAACCTCATAACAACATCCTCATGCATGATTTCCAAATTGTCAATGACATTCTAAAAATTTACCAAATGATTCTCAACTATAATATGATATTCTCCAACAAAAAGAGGCAGATATTATAAAAACTTGGGAGGGTAAAGATGAAGAGTAGATGGAAACTTTAAGGGTTTAAACATTTTCTCTTTTTTTTTGGACTGAACATCAGTAGGCTGAAATTGAGGTTTAATGGATTGATTGAAAAATCTAGCAGTGGTGGTAGAAAATGGAACTATGATCAGAGAAGGTGGTGAATCCATTGTATCATTCACGTGTTTATAGGGTTGATCATGTTCAGGAAGGATTTGAATACAAAAATTTCTCTCATATGTTTAACATCAACTATGTAAGAAGAATGCAGACCTTCTTCTTTCAAAGAGGGGTATACAATAGTAGGCTTATGTTCATAAGAGTAAACAAAGCAAAGGATGATTCTCCTGATATATGAAGGAAAGGATAGGAAAGAAATGATAAAAAATAATATGACCTCTTGAAGAAAACTAATATATTGATACCTAGACTTCCTGTTTCTTCCTTCCATTTTTCGTTTGAGCTTGTTCCTCAGTGGAGTACTATAACTTGATTTGAATCACCAAAAAGTTATTCAAATGTGTGGAGTCTCCATGGTGAAAATTTGCAGTCTGTTCTGTCACCAATCCTTGCTCACCATCAAGAATTGGTAGTAATTTGTGTTGTACAACCCATGGAAGATCTTCAAATTTGTCCCCGACAACGACGCAAAAAATGTTAGCACTAGAAGTCACACCTAGACTATTGTAGGTGTAATCCTAGTACCCATCATAATACAAATGTTTAATTTTTTTTATACTTGAGTGGATCAACAAGACTGAGTAAGAAAGGGAGAGGGAAACAAATTGTTTGCAGAGGAATTCCATTGGGCATGGAGTCATAACATCCTAAATATCAAAGGAATTTAAATTGTATACCAGATAAAAGTTTTATATAATTATGGGTAGAATCATAGAGAATATGATAAAAGGAAGAACATCCATTGTACAAAGATCCTTTTTGCAAACAGATTAAATATTGCTTAAACAATAAACAATGATTTAATGGGTAAGCTATAACAGATCCTCTGTTTTTCATGAATCCATCAATCAATGGAAACTATGATCCTCAAAACTTGCAATATATTCAAGCAAGAGAATGACAAGAGAAATGGAAAACAAATAATACAATCTGATAAACAAATCCCATGCATCTTTAATAGCATAAATGTTGATTACAAACAGACCCTCAAGCTTACAAATGAGCAACTAAATTGCTCCTCTAACTCTCTCCTCTCTTGGATCATGAATCCAACCCTTTCCTCAACAAAACAACTCCTATATATAATTTATCATCCTTCCTACTCTAAAGAGTTAAAATCCCAAGTGGTTGCATTGGATTCCCTTTTCTCTAGGAGTTGTTACAANAACTCTCTCCTCTCTTGGATCATGAATCCAACCCTTTCCTCAACAAAACAACTCCTATATATAATTTATCATCCTTCCTACTCTAAAGAGTTAAAATCCCAAGTGGTTGCATTGGATTCCCTTTTCTCTAGGAGTTGTTACAACAAGGTGAAACAAAAAATCCACCTAGCTCCTATTTGTTTGGATCTTGTCTACTGTGATAAATGCCTTTTGAAACAGATCATGTTGCTTGATATGGTGATAGAACAAATGCCCCTCATGTCTAAATACCTTCTAGGAAACCATTTGAACTCCCTCATACAAGTGGCATCCTTCCTACAACTCATATTTATCAAACTGTTAGAGTTCACAACACCTTTGACAACATGTTCTACGAATTTTTCTGTAGGTGATGATTTCAACTTTTTTCCCAAACAATGAACTGGGTTAGGCTATTTTTTTTTCAACAAGTCCATGATATAATGGTTCATCTCCACAAAAAAATTCAGAAGAACCCAGATCAAAATTTAAAAGTTAGGATGAAATAATGACTTTGTTGTGTACTAATTGTTGCAAATTGTCCCAAAATATTAGTTCACATTACCTTTGACAACACGCATTGCGAACTTTCTTGTAGGTGTCTGTTTACGTCCAAAATGATTCCAAACTTTAAACAATGCATAAGAAGTTGGGAAAAAACTTCCAAAGTCGGCTACAAACCTCTTGAAATATGAATTAACCTTGGAGAAATCATATGAAGATGCTAAATTTAGATCAAGACCCAAAATCATCACTTAAGTTGTTATTGTATGCACAACAACAGTTGGAGGATGAAAAAGATGCAAGTAGGAGTTGAGAAAAGAAGAACATAAATCCAACTTGGATGAGGTTGCAGACATGCATAATTGAAGCAACTCTGTGTAGAACAAAGGGTTTGCAATGCGAGTGGTTAAGTTCGGAGCATTGGTTTGCAGCGCAAATTGAGCTAGGGGTTTATGAAAATCTTGCAAGATTTTCCACGTCCGAGGAGAAAAATATGAGTTGACAGGTTAAAACATTGGACCTAGATGAATCTTAATTGAGGAAGGATTGATCTATCAGAAAACAAAGAGTTTGCAACAACAGTTTGCAGCGCATAGTTTGTTGCGCATAGTAATATAGTGGATAAGGTTATCGTTGCAAGAGGAAACTGTAAATTTCTCCTTTGGTATAACAAATTGAAAATGGATATGGTTTAGGATACCAATGTTGACCCTTATTTCTTTCATGATGATGAATACTATCATGAGACCGAGACTCTTACATGGAATAAGGTCATAATTTTTGACTCCTGAACATTTCATGGGCTAACAACATGGATACCAAAACCATCACCAAACCATGTACATCAACCATCAACCAAAACCTGTACCATACCTGTACATCAACCATGTACATAAACGTGTACCATACCATGTGTTAGCGCTCTGTAATTTGCCCAAGGCTGAAGAGGCAGTCACAGAGGCAACATCAAAACCACTTCGAGTCTTGGATATAGCCCTCCAAGACTCAGAGAGGGATCTCTTTGTCTGATATAACCTTGTTTGAAGAGAATATTAGGCCAGTTAATGGGTTCAGAGTTTGGATTTTTTAATTGGTAGGAGCAGAGAAAAGGAACCATGGGCAATGGAGTCACAATCTGAGATTTAATAATAATAATAAAAAATCCTACAGACAACCTTACAGGGAAAGGTAGGCAAATCACTAGATTCTTCGTAATATTTGGGTATGGCAAAGGGGGAAAATTGTTACGAGGTCAAGTTAAAGACAGAGCAGTAAAGAATTCTGCGTTTAACTTTTAGTGGAAAACATTGACATTGCTTTCAAACTGGGAACATGGCGTTTTTACACAAATCCTGATCTTAAATTTCTTTGAAACAATGGAGAAGACAAACATATATGATAACAGAGGAAAACAAAATCACAATGAGAAAAACTTCACCAATTAATTTGACACAAGAATCCTGTAACTGCTGCGACTGTATTATTTGAATTGATGAAAAATACAGTTGGCTCTGTGAGCTGCTTTATAAAAACTTAATCATGGTTCCCTGACTGATCAACCTTTACATTGAAAATCATCCCTGAATAAATAGGGGAGATCCCCCAACAAGTTTCGAGAGTCGGTTTTAACCGCCTCGGCCAAAATAGGCACAAATCCCACAAAATCTGGAACTGTCCACCATGAAAGACGGACCGGTTTTCTGCGAAAAAGGGGTCCGAACAGACATATTTTTCTATTCAAGTATGACACCTTGGAAAAAAATTAAAGAGGTTATTGGAGATGGGCATTTTATGGACAAAAACCTCCTTCGGTTTCACAAAATTCATCTCCAGCTGGCTGTAATAGCTCCTGCAAAATCAAGATGGTAACGGAAAAGCGAAAATATGGAAAAAAGGGCCTCGAAGATGGATTCTATTCTCCCGGATCGTGGCACCTGTGAAAAAAATGAGAGAGGTTTTTGTTATTCATCCTATGACGGAGAAAAACCTCTCTCGGGTTTTAAAAATTCGTTTTCATTTTCCCAAAAACGGCCTCATACGAAGACATGCTGAATAGGCGAAAATAGGCAAAAAATATGAAAAAGGCGATTTTGTTTTCGGGAAGGCGGTATTCCGGACCCCCCCCTAAGGTGGTAAGCAGTTTTAGTGGGGGGGGGGGTCCGCTGGAATAGGGAGGTGACATGTGGATGGTGGGTGGTATTGGAAAACCATCATTCCGGACCCCCCCTCTCATTAAACATCGGATGGTGAGGGGGGGTCCGGAAAGTTTTATATCCATTTGATTTATTAAATGTGAAATGGATGGGACGTGAGGTATAAGATGCACGTGGAGGTAGAGGGTGGGTAGGAATTAGGATAGTTTAGTTTTAGTGTTTTTGTTTTTTAATTTTTAATATTGTTTTATTACATGTTACGTTTAATGTATTTGCTTTTTGTTTATTCTTTATGTTTTTTGTTTTTATATGTTTTGTTTTATATTTTTATTTAAATGTTTTTATATTGTTTTGGTATTTTATATTATTTGTTTTTCATATATGTTTTTTTATATAATTTGTTTTTATATATGTTTTATTATAATTTTAATATTTGTTTTAAATATTAATTAATAAAACATTAACCTAAATTATTAATTAATCAATTTCTAACCTAATTACTAACTTAATTAATTAACAATTGATCAATTACTAACATGTTAACTCAATTATTAATTAATTAATAATTAATTTATTATTAACAGGTTTAATCATGACTATTAACCTAGTGTTTTTATCCTAAGTCTGTTTATTCATGGATGGGTAAGATTGGCGAAGGGGTGAATGAATGAAGGGTGAGGAAACTGATAGGTGCAGCGTGAATGAAGGATGTAGCCTGGAGCAGAAGAGGCCTGAAGAAATGGATGGATGACGCGTTGGGATAGGGCTCACCGGAAAAACTCGCGTCATTCCGGACCCCCCCCCCACCGTTAAAGGGAGAATGATCGGGGGGGGGTACAGAATCTCTTGTGGACCGTCCATCTGCGCGCCTCCATGACAACCATAGATTTGTGCACAATTTTTAATCACCATTCCGGACCCCCCCCCCCACCGTTAAAAACAGAACAGTCGAGGGGGTCCAGAATCCACTGTCAGCCATTGATCTACGTGCCGCTAGATCGACCGTCGATCTAAGCGCGTTCTTTAATCTCCAAGCGCGAATGCAGCAAAAACTTAGGCTTTAGCGATTTTGGTGGGTTTTGGTGCACTGCTTCTCTTGAAAATAATTTTCAGAGATGAAATATTATTTGCAAACCTATACACCCAGAGTGAAAAATTTCCAGTCAACAGATGATCCTATGAATTATAGGGTTATAACAATGGCTCCACCTGGGGATGGCAGCTCTTTTGGGAGGTGTCAAGAACCACGAACCTATGAACATGCAGACCGATGCTTTATCCATTGGGCTGATCCCAAAATCTTATTTTGCAACCTGTACCAGTTTTGATCTTGCAACTGAAACCAAATTAAGATAAACACTACTGAAAAAGAGATGCTCAAAATGTTGAGCTTATTCGAAACTGCTACCTACCCTACACCACTGACAATTTCATCGTTCTAAATGATACAGTAATGCCAATGCAGCCAATCAAGTAGTTGTTGAGACCAGAGGACTGTTTGACTGCTCATTAACACAGTGAAAGACGCAGCTTGACCTTTTTCCCATAGACTCAAAACTACACAGTGTAAAGGCCACTGCTGAAAATGTGATTCATATTTACCATAGAGACCTCGACAATCTTGAAAAACAAAAGTACTGCCAGAGATAGATTGAGGCTCAACAGTGAAAAAATTCTCCATATAGGTAGCTATAGGATCAAGGTGGAAATGAAATGTTCCTTGATTTTTGGATTCTGCCAAGTAAGCGACATGCTCTGGCACTATACCTATGTTATTTTCATCCTCATGCATTTCCTGACATGGCTGCAACTTTTCTGATGGGCTTTGTAATGTGACTTCTGCTGTACACACCCCTGTAGCTGACTGTCCTATCATATCCATATCATAACAACACTTTATCCCATAGCTGGATGATGGGGAATGATTTTGACCACACAGGCCATCTAACCGATCAACTATTGGATCCTGAAAAGACTGACAAGACTGCTGCATTGATTCAAATGATATTTACTGACCTTTTATGTATTTATCCTTCAACACTTGTCCAAGAGTCTCCTTCAAAATTTGAAATGAATTAAAGCACAATGGTATAGAGTTATTTTGGATTAACTCATAATTTGTCTCGGGCTTTAAGCTTTCATTGGGAATTTGAAAATCAGAGTAGGTAAAGTGCTGCAATTCTGGGTTTAGAACAGCCTCAACATCAACACTGACATCTTCACCTAGTTGATCAAAAAATTCTCCCTCTCTACTATTGACAACTTGCTTACAATTTGCTCTCAAAAATTGAAAAGAAGAGAAACATAAGGGCAAAGATTTTTCCCTTACTTTGAAATTTTCTGCCCCTTCCTCATCGCTGTCATGACTGTTGTGCAAGGGATGATTGTCATATCTGAACCGTAAATGATCTTCTTCCTGCCAAAAACATGCTGGTGGTTTCTCTGAACAGTCAACCTCTATTTCAGCCTCATGATCATCATCATACTGGTCACACTTGGGTAAATCATCCATGGATGAAATGCCATTGAACATGCATATCATGCTAGGAGAATCTTCCACCACTCTCTGATTTTGAA
>SNQJ01S0176169.1:0-19997 GCA_010110895.2 Picea sitchensis | reverse complement strand
TACAGAACAGAAAATTACTGCCTATCATTTCGAAGAAGAAGAGGTTTTCTCCCTTTATGGGTTTCCTCGTGAAAATCTGTCTCTGTGTGTATTTTATGTGTGACTGATGATCTTTACTCTTACTGTCCATATGTTGTATGTTTTTTGATGACACATGAAGAAATATTAATAATTGTTAAGAAGGTATAAAATTGTTTAAGCTTATAAACAATTGATTCACCCCCCCCTCTCAGTTGTATTAGTATTTCCAACAAAAACAACCCGCGTGGACCGACAAAAGCACAAAAAATGGAAAGTTGTCGATGGAACACAAAAGCTATGGGTGAGTTAACTGAAACTCTTGGCCATGCATGGCCGAGGGTTCGTCCAAATACCTAGTTCCTTCTAGCCTATAAAAGAAGGGGTAAGCATCCCATTTGGAGGAGAAAAAATATAGCAAAGAAACTCTAACCATTTGCATATTCCCATTGTCCCAACCCTTTAGCCTTCCTTGTGCCAAAGGAGATACAAAGAAAAGTAGTTGGAGGACAGTCGAAGAGGAGCCCAGGATCAGGTTCGCGGAGTGGTGGCCGGTCTCAAATTTTGTAAGTTGACTCATTCAAAGTAATAAAGAAAGTGCTTTTTCTGTCCCAATTCATGAGTTATTTATAATTTGCTAAGTACATGTTTGAATTTCTAACCCGTTATTCTATAGGTAGTATGCATGTGTAGTTGTTTCTTGTCTTGTATGCAGGTCATCATTAGAAAGGAGAACCGTGAACAAGTAATCAAGTGCGACAAGGGGTCAACATCGAATGCCCGGAACGAGGTAGGTCGATCTAGCCATGCATTTATTAAAAAGAAATGGGATTTAATTCTAGGGACGAAGGTAGAAAGTAGATTTTCTATAGGTCATAATCTGCATGCAAAGTATAACCCTATTTGCTAGTCTGTAAGGAGATTTCCCTCACAACAAAATTGGTGACTGTACTGGGGAACCTCTCTAGGGTTCCTGGAATTTTATTTAGTTTTTGGGTAGTTTTAAAGACTAGTTTTTCTTGTTTGTTTTTTCTTTTAGTTTCTGTAAGGTCTGGGCTAGCAGAGAGTTTGGTTTTCCATACCAGCCTTCTCTGATTTGCTTGACTGTGTTTGTCAAGACCCACAGAGGTACACATGGCCTGCATAAGGTCTGCACATGTGTACCCGTGCCCTACTCTCTTATAGCCCGCGTGCGAACGCTAGCTGAGGAAGTAGCAGTAGCATGTAGAGTCCAGAGAATTTTGGAGGCAGTCATCCTCCTCCCTGTCAGAATCAGACATTCTCAGGGGTTTTCTGGAATTCTGTCTAAGTCTTGGTTGTTTGCAGTCCTATCTCAGATTGTTTTTCGCTTTATCATTTTTTCTTACACTATTTGCTTTTTTTGTTAAAAAAGAGTGTCCAAGCCTTCAAGAGACTCTGGTTATCAATATCAGAGGTCTCTTCCTGGTTTGGTCTATCTGTTTTTAGTTTTTCTCAGAGTTTAGAGATACACGCAGCATGTACAAGGTCAGCCCATGTGTACATGTCCTCTGTCTCTATACAGCTCGTGTTCACACACTGGTTGTTGGATTAACAGTAGCATGCTTGTGCAGGATAATTTCTCTTGAGGGTAAGGTAGTCATCCTTTGCCTTGATGAGAAATATACCTCTCAGGTATTTGGATCTCTGTCTTAGCAGTCAGTAGCTTAGGATTAATCTTACTTTTAGCTCACTTTTTCTCATTTAAAGAAAAGTTGTCATAAAAGTAAAAGAATTTTTTAAGGTTTTTAGACAAGTGTGAGAGTCATTTTTTAAAATTGCTAGTGTCTGATTTTTTACCTGATTCTTTGCGATCTGCGATTAGGCCAAAATTGTTTTTCTTGGTTTTTGCTTGTTGGTATTTTTCCTTTTTTTCTTTATCAAGCATTTAAATAAAAAAATATCTCTTTTCATTTTCTTGTTTGATTAAAGACTGTGTTTCTGCATTGTTAGCCATGGAAAAGTCATTTCTTTCATAAATTTTTGTAGTTTACTTAGATCATAAGTAGCTTGTAGTCAAGTGAAATTTCTTTTGAGTTTGCTGTCCAAAATCTTAGAAAATTAAAAATATTTATTTTGAAAAGTTGTTGAAATTTTGCATTAAGTAAAAGTTTTGTTTCCATCTTTTTTATTTGTTTTTTTCTTCCATCGTTTACACATCATCAGTTTCACTTTCATACCCCTTGACATAAGTCAAATCCATAAAATTAACGCTAAATTTAAAATCTACTAGACTTTTATGTTTGTAGGATTCACCAACTAGTTCAGGATTAGGGCCTTGGATTAGGTTGGAGAGGAAACTCTTCAAGGCCATTTAAAATCAAACATTGGAGTCTGAGTTAGGGAGTGTCTAAGTCCAGTTTCAAAAAATTTATCTGAGACCCCCCTCTAACACAAGGGATAAGAATGAGGTTGCGTGCGGAAAGGTAGTGGAGATAACCCCTCCAAAGCTGGACCAATCGTAGTGGAGAACACATATAGAGGGCTTGTTTTGGGATTTCGTTGATTGCATTTTCCACGGGGCTTCGTGGGTCTCGAATCCATTCGAGGTCCTCATTTTTCTTCTGGACCACTTTCTTTCGATACCCTTAACAGGTTTTGGGCTCGATACCCTGCTCATTGTGGTATACCCAACTTTCGACTGTACCCGCCTGGTGACTGTTTGCGCGTTGGAAACCTAGTTGCCTATCTATTTTAGGGACATACACAAGTCTCTGTGGGGGTATAACACGGTACCTAGGACAGACATCGGGCCACACTTTGTAGAGTATACTTGGAGGGTGCTTCTGTGTTCGAGTTTCACTTGCACCGGTAATTTTCTCTAGTGTTGGTTGTTGTAACTGTTCTTCCAATTAAATTAGTGTTTGCCTGTCTTATCGTCTACAGACTTTTTTAGTGTGTGTTACTTTTGAGAATTTAGACTACCTTAGAGTGCCTTTGATATTCTCACACATTGGAGGATCACAAGCTCTGTCATTCATGAAGGCTACTTGGCCTACCACCAGTTACACTGGAGCCACCCACGCCACCATTGAGGTGAAAGCTAGACCAACAAGGGTCTTTTGAAGCGACCGGGTTACAAGAAATTGTGCCCGACCAACAACTGGAGGAATCGACCATTTTGTACCTTGAAGAACACACCCTTGGCCCAATTGAAACCCCAACCACTGATTTCTTGGCACCTTTCATCGTACCAATCCAATTTTACGAGCGCCAGACAGTGTTGCACACAGCGATGGAAACAAATGTTGTTACTCCCTCTAGGAATTCTTCCATTCCCACAGGAGAGTTTTCACCTCCTAACCCATCTTCATCAGTCCGAGCCACCATGGTCTCATCTGCTTCTACATCACACAGTGGTCTGATCCCATCTTTGGCGGCGGCCACAACCCCTTTCACACCAAGTGCGACAGGCCCTCTGTTCTCATACGAGATGCCTAGTTCAGGTACCAGTCCTGTACTTTATTACTCCACTTTACAGACTTTAGGTCTGGGGGTAGGGAGATCTAGCGCTCCTCTGCAAGGTCACATCAGGGGAACTCCTTCTCCTTTTAATTCTTTCCCTTACGGAGGAGGTCATATCCCTCCTTCGTCCCCTTCACTCGGTGGCTCGCACCAGCAGTCCGTAAGGCAACCTATATACCATAGTTTATTTGGAGCAGGGAGTCAAGGACCACCTTCACATAGTATGCTGGTAGGTTCGACACTATTTTCTTTGGCCAGAACGTTTGGCAACAACGCCTTCTCATCCATCGCTTTCCCGGCTGGGGGAAATCCTAGTTTTGGACAATCTACTCCTATGCAGGGTACTATTCCTACACAGGGGGCAAACATAGGAACTTCTTCCATAGTAGGACCTTGGAATTCAAGGTATGGATCCGTACTCTCATCCAAAATGCCCATCCCCACGGACAAACTACTATGCCCATCCCCACGGGACCAACATGGGGCAACCCTTCCCAGAGTCCTTCGAATATAATGCATGCCCAACCATCTATGTCCTATTTGGGAAATCAGCCGATGATGTCTCCACATATGAAAAATCTGTACACTGGCTAGGGCCATGGCTTCTACCAGTCCGGGCCAGCAGCCAAACTTTTCCTGGCAACCTGGTGCCAGTCAAACTCCAGGCCCCTTTTTCCCAGGTTATCACCAACAACCCAAACTACCTTTCCTAGCGACTTTGCACTTGCCATATTTGACACGGTTGTTGAATGACCCCATTTTTCATGATCCGCGTTGGCCTCCTATGCAAACAAAGTTGCCTTCGGACATTCTGAAGTTCGAAACCAAGCCTAATGAAGATCCAGGTGACCATGTGACTACCTTCCATATTTGGTGCTCATCTAACTCATTAAAAGATGACTCCATACAGTTGCGATTGTTTCAACGTGCTCTCATTGGGAGTCCCACAAAATGGTACATTGAGCTCGATCGCTCAAGATACTCTTCCTTCGGTGAGCTGGCAATGGCTTTCCTAAACCATTTCCAGTTGCCTGTGAGATACGATGTCGGCATAGAGCTGCTGGCCAATTTTGAACAAACGATAGCGGACCATATCTCTGATCACATCCAAGAATGGAGACGTCGGAAGAGTCTAATCAAGGTATCAGTCCCACCAACATTCCTGCTTGAGTGGTTCCTTAAGTCTTTGGGTGTATTCTATGAAGAAGATGCCATTATGAGAGCTCAACAATTTAAGTTCATCTATTCTCAGTCCGGTTTATTATACAACATCTTGCCAGATGCGCCATGCTCAATACTGGATAAAACTAGACAGAGAGTTGGACCACATGCCGATGGTTATGTTGGTTCATCACACACAAAGCCCTCCGAGAAATTGACGAAGCAGTTGCAGTAGTTATCTATACAACACACAGGAACCAGCCAAACTACTACTTTGGTTGCTCCCCCTACTCAAACGTCATAGGTACACATAGTGCAATCGACTAACCCAAAAGCCACCCAGCAGCTTGAAGGAAATAAAAAACAATGAAAGAAAGGAAAGGGGGATAAAAAACCTACCAATAATGCTGGCAGGGACAACAAAATGGAAGGCGAGGTATCCATGCAACTTGTGCGTGGAAGACCACCCGACCCATCTCTGTCCTCGACTTGCAAAAGCCCAAAATTTTGTGACATAGCAACAGCAAACTATGTTGACTAATCCATTTCAGCATGGGAAAAATCTAAATCAAGCCTCTGCAAGCATCGAAGGGGGGCAGCCAGGAACCCTATCTTCCTCCAAACAACCCCACATCCGCGAACTTATATATGGTTAGGGGTGACACTTTTATATCATCTAGAGCGCATGACTATAGTAAACCAAGCACTTCGGAGAAGGGTAAAGAAGTTGACCTCCCATCTCTTCCTCTATAGATTGAGAAGACATTGGGAGAAACAATGACATGCATTCCAAAAGGTGCATTTAAAAAATATTCTCATAACCCAAATGCAAGGGCCGCCCAGAACTACTCTGTGGTGGAAGATTTATCACAAACCCCTTGTGCGATGTCCACTTTGGAAGTCCTCCAAAGCTTCCCTTCTCAGAGGAAATCCTTGTTAACCGCTTTAGGCTCTACCAAGGCTTGTAATCCAGGTACAATCATGTTGGATACAACCGACTTAAAACCTCTTCTGCCTTACCACGTAGTGTTTCAAATAGTAGTGGCTTATCCCACAAAAACTTTTACTCGAAATATCTTCCGCACGGTGGTTGATGAGGGAGCCTCGACATGCATGATGTCGTTGGCATGTTGGAAAGCCATTGACCAACCCGTTTTGTCTCCGTCACCTACTCTCCTCACCGCATTCGACAGTCATTCTTTCCGACCACATGGTATAGTTCCTTCTTTTCCCATGCAGTTAGGAGGCAAGACCGTGTGTGTCGAAGTAGAGGTAGTCAATGCTCCCCTCGACTATAACCTCTTGTTAGGAAGGATTTGGACTTATGCCATGCAAGCAGTGGTTTCTATAGTATTCTGAGTCTTGTTGTTTCTACACGAGGGTCGGATAGTGACCATTGATTAATTGTCCTTCTCTAGACCTGACCCTTCTTTGGGGGCATCCACGGTCCTGATGATCGATAATCCTCAACCAGGTGTCGTTGACATAGGGGTTGATTTGTGCCCATCTTTGATGGGTACCTTCAATTACCCGCCCCCTCAAGGCGATATCAAATTTATATCCAATCACCATAAGGTTGATATTTTTCAAGTTTCGATGATCCATGGATACTTTCTTCCCCATCGACCACAATGGATGAGATAGGACACCCGGGCATGTCCATGCCCTTATCCGCAGTTGAAGTGGCATACTCTTTAGTCCAACAAACTTCAGCCCACACTGATCCATCTCTTGCACAAGAGTTAGATCCACTTCTAGAGCCTATTTGAGCTCAGGGTTCTCTCGCTCACACTAATTCATTGGACTTAGTTTTTCCCTCTGATGAAACAATAATTGAAGCAATGACTAGTCCGGATAAACCCTGGGAAGATCTTCATCACAGATCATACTTCCTCCCAGAGTTACGCCGAATTGAGACTGGAGAATTCACCGTGACCATGACGGGAGAGCGGTCTTGTCCTATTAATCCTTTAGCTACACACGAGGTTTATGCTGAGGGTAATATGGAAACTATCATTGAAACCTTACCGATCAATATCTCTTGAAACCATGGCGTCATGGAGAATGCCTTTGTCGAAGAGGACTGCTCCCCTGAGGAGATTCAAATCTACACAAATCTTTCCAAAGAATTTTGCGACGTTTTTGCCTGGTCCTATGAGGAAATGCTAGGCATCGATCCAAGAATAGTTGAACATGAAATCACAATGTATATTGATGTCAATCCGGTTCGGCAAAAGCTTCATCTAGTGAATCCTAAGAAAGCAACATCCATTAAGGTTGAGGTTGAGAAATTTCTAAAAGCTAGGTTTATATATCCTATCCATTTGACCCAATGGGTATCAAACCCCATGACGATCAATAAAAAACAAGGCATGATTCGTGTATGCACTGACTTCCATGATTTGAACAAGGCATGTCACAAAGATAATTTTCCCACACCGTTCATCGACCAGATCATTGATGAATGTGCAGGTTGCGAAGACTTTTCTTTCATGGACGGTTTTTCAGGATATAATCAAATCCAAATCAAACCCGAAGACTAGCACAAAATGTCATTCATCTACCCATGGGGTACATTCGCATATCGTAAAATGCCTTTTGGTCTCAAAAATGCTAGAGTCACCTTTCAGTGGTCCATGTATTTTTCTTTTCATGACCTCAAGCATATAATAGAGGCCTATCTAGATGATTTATCATCATGATCTCACAAGAGAATGGATCATCCCACACACCTCCGACTCATCTTCGAACGTTGTCGCTACTTTCAGATTCGTCTGAATCCAAACAAGTGCAGCTTCTATGTAACGTCAGGATGATTGTTAGGTTTCATAGTGTCAACAACAGGGATCATGGTCAATCCTCTCAAGGTTGAGGAAATAATTCAGTTGCCCCCCCCACATACAATCCTTCAACTTCAGAGTCTACAAGGTAAGGTGAAATTTTTGCGACACTTCATCGCCAACTATGCTGAAATCACCAAGGGATTTATGAGCTTACTAAAGAAAGACGTTCCCTTTTACTAGGATGGTGCGGCTCAACACTCTTTTGACGCATTGAAACATGCCCTCACAACTGCCCCTCTGCTCCGACCACTGAACTATAACAAAGATTTATTATTGTATCTGGCTGCAGCAAAGTCAATCATTGGCATGGTTTTAGTTCAATAAGATGATTTGTTTGCAGAATACGTGATATATTACTTGAGTTGAGGCCTCATAGGACCAGAACTTAATTATTCTCACATCAAAAAACTTGTGTTGGCAGCAGTTCATGTTGTTCAACGGTTCCGTCATTATGTTCTGTTTCAAAAGACCACTGTCATTGATGTCGTCAATCCATTCCAGTACATGTTGACGTGACGAGTAATAGGCGGAAAAATCAGTAGATGGATAGTCATCCTATAAGATGTTGAATTAGACTTCATTTCAGCAAAGTCCAAAAAGTCAATGGTCTTCGCAGAACTTATTTCAGAACTTTCGGTTGAGTCAGGTAATGTTGTGCCTGAAGAATCGCCTATCTGGGGAGATATGTTTTTTATCATATCTTTAGATCCCTGGTATGGAGATATACTTATCTATCTCCAGACTTTGAAGTGCCCCACCACTGCTTCTCACGATGAGCATCGACGTATATGCCATCAGGATAAGAATTATCTCATACTTGAAGATACATTGTATCGGAGAGGTGTAGAATGCATCTTACATCGATGTCTCACTCATGAGGAAGTAGTTATCATGATTAACGATTGCCATACTGGAGCTTGTGGCAGTCATTTGTTTGGGTTGGAAACAACCCAAAAGATTCTACGATCAGGTTACTTCTGGCCAACACTTATCAAAGATTGTATCGAATCGGTCAAGAAGTGCCATCCGTGCCAAATCTTCTCTCGAAAGATGATAGCACATCTTGCTCCCATGTTTCCTGTCATCACCATTATTCCCTTCACCAAGTGGGGGATTTATTACACTACTTGCAAACCTCCTTCAGCAAGGGGGCACCTCTATATCATCATAGCTGTAGACTACTTCACAAAGTGGGTCGAAGCTATGCCAACGATTAAAGATGATGGAGAGACTGTAGCTCTCTTTTTATTCAATCAGATAATAGCAAGGTTCGGCATCCTGAGGGAGATTGTCACTGACCATGGCAGTCACTTTCAGAACCAAATGATGATTGAGTTAACATCAAATCTTGGGTTATGGCAAGAACATTCATCACCCTACTACCCTCAAGCAAATGGGCAGGTGGAGGCTGTAAACAAAACTCTTAAGACTATTTTACAGCGAACTATCAACTCAGCCAAGTCAAATTGGCATTTGATGTTATACTCAGCATTATGGGCTTACCGAAAATCTATTAAGACCGCAACTGTATTTTCACCTTTTCAACTCATTTATGGGTTGGAGGAAGTCTTTCCCATCGAATGTCAGATACCGTCTCTAAAGTTGGCAGTACAATTATTGTCGGATACTTCTCCACTTGAGGAACAGTTAGTATACCTTGAGAAACTCAATGAGCAATGTCGTGATGTGGCCCTGGCCAACGAGGCTCACAAACATAAGGTCAAGTGTCAGTATGATAGTCTATTCATCCTCAGGTTTTCTCTAAAGGCGACCTTGTCCTGGTCTACGACTAAGATAAGGACCCCCTGGGGGCAGGAAAATATGTGGTTCAGACGCTTCATCATAAAAGAGGCTTTAAAAAAGGGCACTTATCGTCTGCTTGATTTTTAAGGGAATGCTTTGGCGAAGCCTAGAAATGGGCTCTACCTCAAGAAGTATTACTCATAGGCAGGTCACTGTGGGTAACTTTTTGTAACATATGTATAGTCTTTGTACTATTACTTTTTAGTTTCTTTTAGTGTTATGGACGTGTTGTTGATATTATCTTTCGTCACTGTGGCAGATGTCAAGTGATTCTGAGGTGTTCGTTGGATATGCAGATGGTGCTAGTCAGCACACTCGGAGGCTTGCCTCCGTAGCTTGGGTAATCTTCACACCTCAAGGCCATTTGTTATCTTCCGGAGGTATATGCTTAGGTGACACCACAAATAATGTCACCGAGTATAGTGCAGTTATTGAATTTCTTCGTGACACTTTGTCATTGGGTATCTCTCATCTCCGGGTCTATCTCGACACTCAACTGGTTGTGTCTCAGTTAAACAGAGTGTACCAGGTTCATGATCCAACTTTACACCGATGATTCCTTAGGGTACATCTCTTAGAACAAAACTTTGATTATATTACATATTTTCATGTTCCTAAGAGATTAAACCAAGTTATAGATACTCTAGCTAATCAAATTTTAGATTGGCATCTTGCACACATATGAAAGAACATTAACATAAGCATGTAAATACATTTTTTGCACACATGATCCATAAGACACAAAAAACCAAAAAACCATATATAATATCATAAAGTAACCAGAGTACATAGATGGACACAAGCACCTCAAAAATAGGACTAGTAATGAGTCACAGGGCTTATGCCCTCAAAAAATATATACAAGTAGTGCTCGTGGCACGTAAAATGTCTAAATAGGTTCAGGGCCTATGGGCCCTGTTATATTGGTCCAAAGCATGGGCTAAATGCCTAAACAATTGGACCCACATCCGCGGTGCCCCCACTAAATGAGGCTACATGGATGGCGGCAGGTCCTCAATCTCTTCTATCGCGACTGTGCGAGTGAGTGCAATAAAGTTCCACTCAACTCGTCTAAGTACCCTCTCAGCCTCCCCAGCTGGGAGTTCTCCTGCTACTGTTGGTCCCCCAGTAATGACGGTTGTGGCCCCTGGCCGAGGACGACGTCTGTTCCTTGCATAATCGGCAGGTCACACTGGTCCCACATCTGCATGCAACAAACGCATATCTATCAAATACTCTAGAATATAAAAAAAATTACATATACAACCCAGTCACACCTGGTCCCACATCCGCATGCAACAAACGTATCTATCAAATACTCTAGGAATATAAAAATTACATATACAACAAAAATAGAAAGGTGGAGACTTACCTGATCTCCCCTTGCTCCCTCACCAGTAGGTACTGGTATCTTCGGGTCTCTCGAAAAATCAATCATGACATAGGGGTAGTCCTCTATAACCGGGATCTTCCATGACAGCCATGCAAAAAATTCATCATCGAAGGACTCATTGGTCCTTCCACCACCCTGTCGTGGCAGTAAGACTACCCATCTACACACAGCATGAAAAGAGGCATGGTGTCCTCGTACCACTACTCGAGGACTAAAACTTGGAACTCTCTCGAAAAAGAATGAACACAAGATAGTCCCGAACCTGAAGTTCCTCTATGCCCATTGACGGAAATATATCAATTGCCTCTTCATACACTCCAGTAATGTAGTACTCCAGTTGAAGGTTTGTGCATTCAAGCACTGGACAACACAGTTCATTTGTGCGCGGGACACCTGATGCAAGGCCGCTAAACCGGTAATCCACCCAATGAGCAATAATATCACTTGCAGCGATAGGTTAGTGATCTTGCTTATAGGCACCTGGGAGCTCAAATGGTTTGTCCCAGCCTCATAGTGCATGGCTATCATTTTTTCTATGTTATGTGGCCCCAACGAAAACATCCTGAAGTTGACTCGTTCCCCTCTCCTTGAGAGGCCAGTCAAAAAGTAGATATCCTCGGTGGTGGGCACCAGTGTTTTCCCCTCTAGAATAAAATCCTCTACATCAGGGTGCTAATAGTCAACCAAGGCATTCAATAACCTCGGTTGCGCCCACATAAAAGGACATAAGAAGAACTTTAACAACCCACATTGCATTAACGCGGCCACGGCGTTCGGATCTCCTGCAACCAACTCACCAACTTATTCGTGCTCCCTTTCCCTCCATTGGACATACATCCTGCCAACACAACAAGGTTCAAGAGGGTGAGTGAGTGCTTTTTTTATTTTTTGTCTATGAAGGGAGGTCCACGTGTGTTGTCTAGGTGACAGTCATGTGTACATGCAGGCAGGTTTTACTCTGCCCGAGTGTACACGCGGCCTGTCCAGAGACAGCCTGCATGGACCTAGGGCCGACCTTTTAAAGGTCTATGCCCACCCAAAAAATGAAATGAAAAGAAAAAATCAAGAATTGAATAGCTAGATAGGGGAGTTTTTACTTACTTGGTCCAAACGGAAGTTCATTTCGTCCATTGTAGCTCCTGGAATCACCATTTTTATCAAAGGGGGTCTTTTGGCTCCAGAGTCAATTTCCAAATCAGCAATGGTGATAATGAGTTGCCAGCTTCTATTTATAGACTTTTTGGCCTCTTTCTGTCACTTTTTTGGCCTCCCTTATCATTTTCTTTATACCAAAAACCATTTAGAGTGATTCAGGAGTTGCATCAGAGGGATTTGATCGGGTATTAGGATAGTTTTAGGGATTTTTGAGTATTTTTGATGATCCATGAAAAAAAATTCGACGATCAACTTGAGCATATAGGGTAAGTTTCCACCTTGATTTTTGTATCTCATTGTATTTTTCATTTTCCATAGGATCGATCCCATCATATTGTGACACGGAACCATCATATCTACTTTAGAAGTGTCGCAAATTGGTGGTAGAGCCTATCGAAACATGGATGCCCTAGGTAGATCCTGGTTGCATTATGGTATTCATGTTGTCTCTACAACACTATAGGCTCGGGATTCCTTGCAGTTTTTCCTGAATACGAGTCTGAGCCTCATTTACATAATTCTTCTTTTCTCTTGACCTCACCCTCAGGACTCCCAAAAAATAATAGGTCTTCTTTTAAGCCCTTTTCAGACCCTCTAAATATGAAAAGATTGTCGAGCGATCTTGTGGCCTTTCACGCTCGTTAAATTGAAATTTGAAGGCACGTATGTCCGGTGGTAGTTTACCCCTTTTTCGGTCTGGATCGTCAACTGTACGAACAAAGGTATACTCTATGGAACTTCAACTCTATAGAAGAGTACTCTCGGGTATAATTTTATCCATTTTTCAGGCCTGAGGGACTAAACTTATGACAAAGGAACCCCCACGGAGTCCATAGTTAAGCTCTTTTCAGACTCCCTAAAATGGAAAAGATTGTCGAGTGACCTTATTCTTTCACACTTGTTAAATTGGTCCAGAAGAACATTCCTGATGGAGTCCATAGTTAAGCTTTTTTCAAACTCCTTAAAAATGAAAAAATGGCCGAGTGATATTGTCTTTATCACACTCATTAAATAGACATCTTATCGGTGCTAGTTTACCCCTTTTTCAAACTGACTAGACTACCTTCGAAAAAAGTACCCCAATGGAGTCTCCTTTTATGTTTTTTCAGACTCTCTAAATATGAAAAACCACCGAGCTTACCTTCTTTGGGCTCGTTAAACTTACATCGTAGGATGTTACCATTGTGTGTTTTGTTAACCGCATTTGCATACCTTATATATCAGCCTTGTAACAGTTTTCTTCTACGTTTTAACACCCTTGGCCCACGAAGGATTTTTCCCAAGTATCATGATACTAGAACATCAATCTTTTCCTTGTGTCTTGAGCTTGTGTGTTTGCAATACTCATTCCTCCATTGTAATGTAACATTCCTTTATTCTTTTTTCTCACAAATATTGAAAAAAGACAAAAACATCAAATATACCCCAAAAAGAGGAAGGGAAAAGTATTTTCTTTATTGGTAGCATAATGAGTCTCCCTTGGATAAATCACATCTGTTTGTTTGTTTATCAAAATATGGGATGTAGTACGACCTTAGGAAGCTATTCTCACTATATCGAGTTGTTTCCTCCGCCATTTGGTTATTCTTCCAAACATATGGAGAGTTTGCATTACCTCCTACTTCGTAGACTTATGATTAATGCCATGTTTCCTGAGTCTCATCATTTGTCATGCTATTGTCCAAGGGAAGTTTGTCACCAAGCCCGAGTTGGCCCCTCTGAAATTTGTCTCTTACACTCATGCTCGACCATCCTAAATGTCCAATCAAGTCCTTGTTTGAAATCAATGAAGCCTTCAGTCTGATCATCAAGATTATCTAGCCCATGACCGATGAGCCATCAGAGACCTCTAGGTAGTGTAGTTGTACACTCATATTACACTCCTACCCGAGTTTTGAAGATTTTAAAGTTGTTGCTCGAGCTTTGAAGATCTCATCTCTAGCCATCAGACTGTATCAGCTTCTAGAAGATGGATACTCTATATGTATATATTTTTGATTTCAAGATGTAGCTCCATTGTGTATTGTTCGCGGCTACTCTTTATATAGTTATATGACATGGATCTATAGTGTATTTGATTGGTATCCATGATTCTATTTTATTCCGAGCATGGGTATGCCCACCTCGATGAGACATTTGTTATTTTTGCAGATGGCACCTCCCGGTTCCTGATCCTTGGGCTCAATCATTCGACACATCAGTAAAGATTGGTAATGTATTTCATCCATCAGATGCTCTTCTGACCTCACACATTAGGGGGCATCTGTTATAACCCTAAATTGTACCATACATGCTTACCTGGCATCAGGCCATCTCAGATCCCTTCTTTGCCAAAGCATTGCTGAACAACTCTTTGAAAATCCTCTTTTATAAAGGCCCACGCACCCTACTCCACTATTGCACACATGTACACGCTAGCTGACCTAAAACAACCTGCGTGGACCCACAAAATCACAAAAAAAGGAAAGTTGTCGATGGAACACAAAATCTATGGGTGAGTTAACTGAAACTCCTGGCCATGCATGGTCGAGGGTTCGTCCAAATACCTAGCTCCTTCTAGCCTATAAAAGAAAGGGTAAGGGTCTCATTTGGAGGAGAAAAAATATAGAAAAGAAACTCTACCCATTTGCATATTCCCATTGTCCCAACCCTTTAGCCTTCCTTGTGCCAAAGGAGATACAAAGCAAAGCAGTTGGAGGATAGTCGAAGAGGAGCCCAGGATCAGGTTCGTAGAGCGGTGGCCGGTCTCAACTTTTGTAAGTTGACTCATTCAAAGTAATAAAGAAAGTGATTTTTCCGTCCCAATTCATGAGTTATTCATAATTTTCTAAGTACATGTTTGAATTTCTAACCCGTTATTCTATAGGTAGTATGCATGTGTAGTTGTTTCTTGTCTTGTATGCAGGTCGGCATTGGAAAGGAGAACCATGAACAAGTAATCAAGTGTGACAAGGGATCGACAGCGAACGCCCGGAATGAGGTAGGTTGATCTAGCCATGCATTTATTAAAAATAAATGGGACTTAAGTCTAGGGACGAAGGTAGAAAGTAGATTTTCTATAGGTCATAATCTGCATGCAAAGTCTAACCCTATTTGCTAGTTCGTAAGGAGATTTCCCTCACAACAAACATGTTATTATTTTGATGCATATAATGGCTAACAACATGTTTTTATTTCAGGATGTAGAGTAGTGGAAGTGAATTGTGCAACGTGGCATGGAAAATGAACCACAATTCAGAGACGAGGGATCTGATGGCCGAAGGGATAGATAAACCCCTCCAAATTTGGTAGCCATTGTCATAAGTCTGAAGCTAGATAATTAAAGGCTTATGAGAGATCAGGATGAGGAAATAGATTTGAATGCAGTACTACTGTAGATCTTGTATGAAATCCAGAAATATTTGTAATAAGTCCCCAACAATGCATATTTGCAGCAGTTGGAGACATTGAAAACCCCTTCAAATAACCAAAATCATGGATTGGCCCATAGTGATGTGGGAAAGACTTATTCCAAGAAAACACATCAGAACGTTAAGAAAAAAAAATCTGGTGGAAGTAATTCCACGGAGTCATACGTTAGGAAGATTTATTTTGAAGAGCTATCCAACAATGACACTAGATCTACTATCTAGAGGAAAAGGAAGAGACACTCAAATAGTTCTCTGGCTGAATAATTCAACAAGGCTAAGCCACCTACCATTGATGGAGAAATTAAGAAGGTAGAAGAAGTTGAGGCTTAAATGTTGGTTTTGAATAAGTACTTTCGAGTACACAATTATTTCAAGAATACAAAGGAAATGGTTTCCATATTCAACTTGAACAAAGGAGCTTCCATATGGTGGGAATATCTCAAGGAGCTCAAGGGATTGAAGGAGAGAAAACTGACCTAGAAGCAGTTTGAGAAATACTTCAAAAAGGAATACCTATCAGAGAAGTACTACGATGAAAAAATCAAGGAATTCCATGAGCATAAGTTGGGACAAATTACTATGGATGTGTATGCCAAAAGATTTATGGAATTGTCGAGGTATTTCCCTTACCTCAAGGATGAGAAAGTAAGAATGCAATGTTTTCTCATTGGATTTCCACAGTCCTACCAGGACATAATTTAATTTTATAATTCGAATACATTGGAGGACACTATAAGAAAGTCCAAGTGTTTTTACGATCAATCTAGTGATAATCCAAAACCTTCTAAGGATTGGAAGAAAATTTTCCATCTCAAAGTGGAAATAAGCCAACAGAGTAGGAAAGAGAAAAGGTAGAGGAAACAAAGAAAGGGACTATACAATGTTAGGTTTGTGGAGTGTAATATCCCCTCTATTACATCATATAAGTACTTGAGAAATAGTAAGAGATATTTTTTTTATTTTAAAAACATTCATAATCATCATCAGAATAAGAGAAACATTATAGTAACATACATCAGTAGTACACATTTTATTTATTTCATCCTATTGCACAACTAGATTTAGATACTAAATTAAGCATGAAGGATATGCTACATCACATAATATGACATACATACTACCCACCCAACCTATCCTGCAAGGTTAGGACTTACAAGACACATACTCAATGCTCAAGTCTAAGATTTGTCTGATTGATCTTGACCATTTAAGGTCTCAAGACTGGAGACTGTTAGTAGGAACAAGAAAGTATCTAAATCCCATATCTTTATCTATTTCAAATTTCACTATAATATCAACATTCCTTTCTGCAAATTCTTCAATAACACAAAGAATCCGGTTTCTTAGTCAACACCTCATAACACCAGGCATTATATTACAAAATAACTCATCACCTTACTAATTAAAGGTTAGGATGAATTTCAATAATCATGACAGAAACTTAACAGTAAAAATAGAGTCCCTTAATATCCATATATCATTTGCGATAGTTTCAAATTACTTATGTTTTCCTCAATGTGTGACACCCTATAGGGTACAACCAAGTAGATAGGTATCTGATCTACATCACAAATTAATAAGGAAAAATAACAGCAAAAAAAGACTCCCAGCACAAGGTAGAAACCATAGGCCTACTATGTACTTTTGTGAACCACATAAACTGTGAAGAAAATAAACCTACAACTGAGGGAAAGTCTATTCTAGATTTAGATAAAAGTTTATACAAGGAACCTGAAGTTCTTCTTCTGGGTGTCACAGTGAAACACATCTATAGCCAACTCTCGAAGCACGTAGACAGGATCCTTGAGAGCCCAAATCAGAAGAAAAACACCCGATATGCACAAAGACCCTCTCAGGTTGGGCCTAGGTCTTAAATTTGTAAAGGGAGAAGCTTGAGAGACACGGTGTTAATTACATATGGGAGGCACAAATAATGCACTCAACAATTAAAGACCAAAGCTCAGGAGGAAACACTATCGATCTCTGGAGTTCAAATTTTAAGGGCAAAGCTCAGGAGCAACAATAGGTGGAGGTTGAAGAGAGGAAAAAAAGAGTTTGACATCCCTTCAAAGAAAACCAGTGGATGGGATTTGATCATGAGGAGATCGGAATCCCCATGATCATTCGATTAGAAAAAATATGCACACTCATTAAAACCTTAAGACCTTCAGGCTTCGTCGCTTCAACAGATATAAGTTATTTACCCTTAGAGAGCCCCAAAGTTTGAAGTTATGAAGTGATCTACACCATAAATCACTAAGGGATTTCTAGTCATTGGGTCTATAGGAGAAGCCTACAGTAGCCATCGGATTTGGGAGCTGCAAAAGAGGACTGTCATATCAAAATCTGATTAATTCCTAATCGTAGGATCTCAGTTAGGGTAGATCAAAGGTGGGGAACCATTGCAAGATCAAAGGTTTCAGATAACGATTGCACAAGTTTTGGTTCCACAATCCACACAGGTCATCGATCATCACCTATAAGCAGTTCAATGGTTGGCATCGTTCCCACTATCAACAAGTAGTTTCTATTGTGGAAATAAGGAAAGGGTTTAAACATTGTGCTAGTCGAGACGTCATAATCCTTCCCAGCCATCTATCTTCCCAATCGATTTAATGATGATCATTGAATTAAACCATCGATTAACACTCAAGGAGCTGAGCCAAGGTCATAGCTCTCGGTGATATGAAGGGAGGATAGAGGCCATTCAGGCTAGACGACAAGGACATGTTTCAACACTCTTTGTTAAGCTATGGTCATGGGGGAAGGTCATATGTGGAAAAAGTCCATAGTTAAAGGTTAAGGAACTCATGGAGTCCCGAAGTCCAGGTTAAATCCTTACCATCCAACAGTGGGTACACGTGTCTATAGATCTGAGTATTCATAACTCTACCATTCAGGAGGTGGTGGTTGAAGGTTGTGAAGGTGCGAAGGGTTCAAGCTCCCAAAGTTCTGAAGTTAATCCTTATTGTTGTTTTCTATAAAATCCAGGACCATTAGATATGTGGGTTCGGGTTTCATGAATTCGGGTGGAACGAGAGCGGCAATAGCTCAACCTCTCGAATCCCATAGCCTCAGATTTTCTTAAGGTCGTATATTTGAGTGGGGTGTGGGAACCGATATCCCTTAGTCATTTGGAATTCATCCCTTTGACAGCGTTTAGAGGTAACTATTAAGGATTAGGAAGACCCTGAAGTTTCTAACTTCCAGAGTAAAGGATATCCGTAGCTCTAGTGAACAATCAAGGGCCATAGATATTAAGTCTTATTCCTTCATAGGTTTTTTTAGTTTGACACTCCAAAGGAAAGGAGTTATTGTTTGCAAAAGGTGATGAACTCCAAGATTTATGAACAATGGAGTAGAGGAAAGTCGTTGACTTTTAGGAGGAGTGTAATCCGTTAGATCTCTAATCTCTTCAACGGTTCAGCAATTCGGGTGAATAGTATAAGGTTGTGAATTAGGGGAAAACCCTGAAGTCCTGAATTTCGTAGTGTATCTCCATCTTAGAATATCACATTAGGAGAAACTCCACCAGTCGTTAGATTAAGTAGTTACAATTCAAGTAAAGGAGTGTGGTAGGGTTGGGTAACCTACAACTACCATTCAACTCAGCTTACAACCGACTTTGGTTGATTAACACTTCGGGAAAAAGGAGTGTTTAGTTTAAGGAACCTCCTGAGTGCCAGAGTTTCGGAGTCCCGAATAGCACCCCTTTTTACTAGCACTAGGTTCTGTCTTCTGGTCACATGCATAACTTGGTTTAGGAGAAACGGCTAACGCCCAGGAAAGAAGTAAGTAAAATTTATAAGTCCAGATACCTTTTCCCAGACATCCCGAGATCTCGAAGTTTGAATTTAAGATACTATAGCACAAGGATTCCTCATTACTAATAACTTGGGTTAACCAAAGATTTATATCAAAGGAACGCAAAAATTCGGGTTAAACAAACCATTGAGAATCCACCATTTGGAATAAATGAAATATCTTAAAATTATGTAGGAATTTATGGTACAAGTTCGGATCCATTAGCGAACCCATCAATAGAATTGATTTGGATTTTAAATCAAATTCAACAAGGACTTACAATACAAATTGGAACTAAACCTCAAATGACCAGTGAGCAATGCATTGATAATGTCCTAACATAATCCCCTTAGAAATATGATCAAACATATTTTAGATAAGGATTAAAATACAGACTTATACATACGCTATATGAAATATAAAATTTCCACTAAACAAGGAGGATCAAACCGATATACACAGTTTTGAAAACATCTAAATTTTATAGTGAAGATTTAAAATATAACATTGTAGCTATTATTCATTTGTCATCAAACATAACACTTGACATTTAGACCTTCCAATGACTCTATCCATCTATAGTACTGATACTCTTGTAATATAAACAAATTCAACTTATAAATACCATAAATTAATGAAACTTGTGTGTTGAAGATGTCCTTCAAAACCTTGCACTCCTTCCTTTCCTTCGCTTGCTAATCACAGAGACTTCATCGGTACCTCCCATCCAAAGCTAGGAGTATCCTTCTTCCCCCTTATCCCCTCGAGCCTCAAAGGGGCCAAGCACACAAAATCCAAAACACAATAGCTTCCAAGATTTCCCTGCAAGGAAGAGCTTCCACTATTTTCACCCACCTAGAGTCCCAACTCTCACAAGTAAAAACAAAGACAATCAAAAATTTGGCAGCATAACAGTGCCTCCCAAAA